>ML431355.1:0-23370 GCA_005239525.1 Nicotiana knightiana
CACAACAATATTCTCTTTACTTGATAATTAGTTCATATAATCGTAGAATAAATTAGTTATATTTTTGGATTTTGTTTTGGCTAGATTAAATAGCAATTAAAGTGATTCAATAAGTAGTTTACGCAAGTCCCTGTGGGTTCGACATTCGATTTAATATTATATTACTTGCTACGACCACGTATACTTGCGTGTGCGATTTGGACCAACAATCCACAATAAATGAACAATTTGTTTTGGGCACACTCATTAAAAAAATACAAAATTCTAGACAAAAATAGTTAGTGTGACTAATTTACCCTTAATTAAATGTTGCAGCATAGTTAATGTGAGGAGTAAAAGACTTTTTAAGGATACATACATAAGGGTAATTTTAGAAAAACAAATTGATTTTTTTCTTAATTATATAAATGGACACTTATTTTGGACCAAAATAAAAAGACAATTGGTCACTTATTATGGACCGGAGGGAGTAGAAGGTATTTTTTCTTGCCAAAAGGTTGTTAAAGACTTGTCATTATTGTGGAAGTAAAATTTACTTCGTAATTGTATTGGTCAAAATTTGGATTGAACTTAACTGTAATGGACGTGGTCGAGGATTAAGTTAACCACGGCTCAATAGCGAGGAGTCATCTTAAGGAGGACTAATGTCGAGGTCGAGTAGAGAACATGTGAAACTAACGGTATGATAAGTTTAGAATAGAGCAAATGGATATTCCATTGGATATTCCCTCAGTTGTACTTTTTAAAGTTTTTTAGGAATATCCTCTATAAATAGGAAGAGAAAAATAACAAAAGGGGGATCTTCACTTTCTGATAAGAGCACATTGTAAAGGTTGACTACAAAGAATATACAAAGCGTGTCTTGACCACTGATTTCATATGTTCTAGGAATACCCTTTTTCTCACAAGATCCAAGGATCTCGTGTTCATCGTCATTTAATATTATCCCACATTGCTGTCAGGAAGGAGAATCATCCAAGTCATCTAACATTTGGGTGATAAATTCTTCCTTATTACATTTATTACCATTATCTACATTCCTTGTATGTTCTCTTTACTACATTCATTGACAATCATTGGGAACCTTTTACATTTTCGGGAACGGTCCTATTTCAGTGACACATTAAATTTACAGATCTAGTAGTTATTATCTTTACCTAGGATTCACCCTCTATTTCCTTGTTAATTCGTTTTAAGAAAAGGTTTAACACTTTTTTGGTAAAATAATTTGGCACCTTCTGTGGGGAGTTTCTAGTTAAAATTTTAGTTTCTTCTAGATCTAAAAAAAAGGGAACACACAACAACCATCTTTTTATCGTTTGCAAAAACTAACAATGGCAAGAAAAGGAGAAGAAAGACTGAAAGTTGTAGTGGATGTCACTTCCAACCTCATGAACACCATCAACGAGGTTGACAGAGAAGACGAGGAGAATGTGACGCCGAGCGTTACACCCAGGCAAAGTGACTCGCCTCCCCATCATGGGAGTGTAACCACTTCACGCGAAAAGGGTGCTTCCACGTCCACAACTGAAGAAGCGCCACCAGCTGTGAAAAACTACTAGAAGTGTGGCTGACAAGAACTCTAAGCAACATCCTCGACAAACCCGTTCAAGGGGCAAGTCGGAGCGCTGTATGAGTGGACGCCACAACAGCCGCCAACGAGCAACCCGCTCCTCTCCCAACAGGTAACACTCACACCACTGTTGATGCAGGTAGCGACACACTTGCAACCATTCTAAAGAAAATAGAAGAAATGGAAAACGAGAACAAAGCGCTCTACGACCAAATGAGGGAGCAGCAGGAAAGGGTTGATAAGATACCGGGCGCACCGAAACTCCTACCAAAACGGGACGTCGGCCATTCGTCGAATAACCGTATAGCGAGGAGGCATCCCCACATGCCATGCCTAAGACCTTCAACCATATTTGAAGATATATGATGGCACAACAGATCCCGAATATCACACCATTCATTACGTCACATTAGTAAAAGGAAACGACCTCTCAAAGGAGCAGGTACCATCAGCGTTGCTGAAAAAGTTCGGCGAAACCCTGACAGAGGGAGCCTTAACATGGTACTCACAATTACCAGCACGATCAATAACAACATTCGAGGAAATGGCCGACAAGTTTGTCACCGGCCATGATGGGGCTAAGAAGGCGGAGAATAGGGTGAACAACATATTCGTCGGCAGACAATCGACTGGCGAGGGACTCAGGGACTTCCTCGCCCGATTCAACAGAGTTAGAATGAGCTTGCCAAATGTATCGAAAGGGATGGCAGGCGCATCCTTCCAAAATGGATTGATCAGGAATGGGTCGAGGGCGACCAAAAAATTATTGAGCAGACTCATGAAGTATCCTCCCACCAGTTGGGAAGAAATTCACAACGCCTATTGCGCAGAGGTGACAGCATACGAGGACGAACTCAATGGTCCAACTCAACGGCTAACAGCAGTCCAAACGGAGTGGAGGAGAGATCACCGTAATGGCGGCCAAAAGACCCTTCAGGTCCACGCCTCAACTGAGGCATGCACCAACCATATGTCAGGGCGGCCATCCCACCATCTCCTCGCCGTACAGAAGGGTCGTCCAGGTCGCATACAGGGACTTAACGAAACGAAAGAGGTATGCCTCCACTGTTATCTACTTATAATTTTTGTGTTTCCCCTTCAGAGATAGTGTACGCACTAGAGAAGCACGACCCAAAAGTAAAGTGGCCACAAAATAGGTGAAGTCTGACCCAAGTACCAGAAAGTCAAACGCACTCTGTGAGTTCCACCAGGAGCGAGGTCACAAAACCGAAGACTGCATAGCCCTGCGGCAAGAAGTGGTGAACATGCTTCACCAAGGACACCTAAAGGAGCTGATGAGTGACCGAGGAAGAGCCAACTTCGGCCGCGGGCGAGAAAAACACCAAGGCCCTCCAAAGCCACCCTCCCCCACCCGCACAATCTAAATGATCATCGGCGGAGGCGACGAAGCAGCAATCAACCACGTGCAGTTCACCACCACACATAAACTGAAGCGGTCGATCACCCATGAACGGTATGATGACCTCGAAGACAGTATCATCTTCGATAAGTTAGATATCCACGGTTTGACCTTTCGTCACTTCGACGCACTTGTCATTACTTTACGTATTTCTGATACTGATGTAAAAAGAATAATGGTAGACGACAGGAGCGGCGCATGTATTATTCACCCTTGAGTTCTCGAACAAATAAGACTCGAGGACAAAATAGTACCACTCTACATAACAGTAACGGGATTTAACAATGTAGTTGAGCGAACCTCAGGAGAGATAACGCTACCCATTCTGGCTGGGGCGTCACCCTAGAAACAACGTTTCATGTCATGAACCAGGACACAACTTACAACGCCATCATAGGGTGACCCTGGATACACGTCATGAGGGTCATCCCGTCCAACTTATATCAAGTAATCAAGTTCCCTACTCCGTGGGGGATATTCAGCATCCGAGGCGAACAGTGCACAACCCAAGAATTTTATCGCATCGCCCAAGACTGTACATATACTCAACAGTTAAAGGGAAAAGACTCTGAAGCATAGCAATTACCAAAGTCAGGGCCTGAACCCGACGAGCAGAAAAACGTCATCAAGGACCCCGACGTCGTGGAACCCACAGGGTCAATGGTAGAAGACCTCGACCCCATCCAAATAGACAACAACGACCACAGCAAAAAGGCTTACATCGGCCATAAACTCTCAGAACCAGGTAAATTTCATAAATTTTTAACTGACAATGCCGATCTATTCGCTTTCTACCATGCAAATATGCTGGGTATCCTGAAAGACATTGCCACGCACAAGTTGAACGTAGATCCATTCTACCCGCCGGTACGACAAATAAGAAGAAAATTCAACGCCGCAATCAACAAGCCTGTTCATGATGAGGTGGAAAAATTACTCGCCAATGGATCCATTAGAGAGTCGAAATACCCCCAATGGGTCGCCAACGTGGTCATGGTAAAGAAGAAAAATGGGAAATGGCACATGTGCGTGAATTTCACGGACCTAAACAAATCATGCCGAAAGGACTCTTTTCCATTACCTCACATTGATCAACACATCGACGCAATAGCAGGGGCACAATTTGTTAAGCTTCTTGGACGCCTACTCAGGTTACAACCAAATCCTCATGGAGGAGGAGGACCATGATAAGACCACTTTCATAACTCATCATGGGACATACTGCTATAGAGTCATGCCATTCGGGTTGAAGAACGCAAGGGCGACCTATCAAAGGTTGGTCACCAAAAGGTTCAAGGACCAACTCGGCAAACCAATGAAAGTTTACATAGACGAATTGGTCAAATCAAAAAGGAAAGAAGACCACATCGACCATCTGAAGGAATCCTTCGTTATACTAAGGCGGTACGTCATAAAGCTGAATCTCGAAAAGTGTGCCTTTGGCGTAACCTCAAGCAAGTTCCTCGGCTTTTTAGTATCGTAAAGAAGCATCGAGTTCACCCCCAACCAGATCAAAGACATCGAGGGAATACCTGAAGTATTGACCAGCAAGAAACAGGTGCAAAAACTGACCGGCCGTATAGCTGCCCTGTCGAGGTTCATCTCACGATCCTCCAACATATGCCATAAATTTTTCAACGTGCTCTAAAAGGACAACGGACTCTAGTGGAATTTAGAATGCATCGAGGCATTAAGGGATCTAAAGACATATTTGTCCTCGCCCCACTACTCGTCAAAGTGGAACCCGGTGAGCGTCTCTTGATATACTTGGAAGTATCGGAGGTCGCAGTAAATGCAGTGTTGGTTCGTGAAAACAAAGGTACGCAGTCTCAAATTTATTACATTAGCAAAACATTGGTCGACGCTGAAACGAGGTACCCCTACCTCGAAAAGTTGGCTCTGGCATTGGTCATAGCTTCACGAAAGCTTAGACCCTATTTTCAATGTCACCTCATATCGGTGGTCACGACCTTCCCCCTGAGAAGCATCGTACATAAACCTGAGATGTCAGGGAGAATGGACAAATGGGCAATCGAGTTGAGCGAGCACGATATAACATATCAGCCGCGAACAGCAATAAAGTCGTAGGTACTCGTCGACTTCGTCGCCAATTTCAGTGCAAAAATAATGCCTGAAATCAAGCAGGAAACTTCTCGTACCTCTCCCAACTTACCCGACCTATGGGTCCTATACACCAACGATGCTTCAAACGTGTCCGGATCTGGACTGGAACTCATACTCGAGGTCTCAACACGTAAAGTCATCCGCTAGTCCATATGGTGCCCCAATATGACTAACAATGAGGCCGAGTACGAGTCCGTAATTGCAGGATTAATGCTAGCCCTCAAATATAGCGCACGGCGAGTCGTCCTTCAATGCGACTCAAAACTCGCCATCAACCAAGTCACAGGGACTTTCCAAATCAAAGAGTAGAGGTTACAAAAGTACCAGGCAGAAACTCATAAATTACTGCCAGAATTCGACGAATGCCAACTCGATCAGATACCTCAGGATAAAAACATCGAGGCAGACGACCTCACCAAACTAGCGGCAGCAACTAAAAGCATAAATGGAAAAGAAAACGTGGACACCCTCCTCCACTCGTCAATAGACCAACTTGAGGTACACTCTATAAACTTAACTTAGGACTGGCACAACCTAATTATAACATATTTGCAGGAGGGAATACTCCCATCAGACAAAAAAGAAGCCAAAAAGCTTCGAATGCAGGCGGCCAGATACAACATCATCAACCACGACCTATAAAAAAGAACGTTTGGCGGTCCCTTGGCGAAATTCCTAGGACCAAACCAAATAAGACACGTCCTTGAGGAAGTACATGAAGGCCACTGCGGTGCCCATATCGGCAACCGAGCCCTCGTCAGATGCCTCATACAAGCAGGATATTATTAGCCCACCATGAAGAAAGAAGCTGCCGAGTTTGTCAAGAAGTGCGAGCAATGCCAGAAATATGCTCATATGATACACCAAGCATAAGAGCACCTCCACTCAGTCACATCACCATGCACATTCATCAAATGAGGAATAGACATCGTTGGACCACTTCCAGTAGGACGAGGTAATGTGTGTTTCCTTTTGGTTTATCACATTCATATGGAGGAACATCATATGTCGCTTCGGCATCCCCAAAGAAATCAACTATAATAATGGACCTCAGTTCACCAGGAAAAAGACTGTCGAATTCTTCGAAAAATGGCACATCAAACGAATACTCTCCACGCCATATCACTCTACAGGCAACGGCCAAGCCGAATCCTCCAATAAAACAATACTGAACATCATGAAGAAGAAACTCGAAGATTCCAAGGGACTATGGCCAGAACTACTACCACAAGTGTTATGGGCATACCACACCACGCCAAAAACAAGCACAGGATAAACGCCATATTCACTAGTCTATGGGACGGACGCAATGATACCGGTCGAGGTCGGTGAACCGAGTTTGAGATACTCCAATGAGATTGGACCAAGCAATGACGAGAAAAAAAAGCAAGACCTTGATCAAGCGGAGGAGCGGACAGACATGGCTTACATAAGAATGATAGGCCAAAAACAGCAAGCAGAACGGTATTACAAAAAAAATCCAAAGTCAGATCACTCAAAGTCGGGGACTATGTACTCAAGGCCAAAACACAGGCGAGCAAAGACCCAAGAGAGTATAAACTAGGAACCAATTGGGACGAGCCATACAAAATCACGGTAGCAGCAAACAAAGGATCATTCCAGCTAGAAACAATGGAGAGAAAGATACTACCAAACAATTGGAACGTCTCCTACCTCAAGTACTTCAACTTCTGAGAACGGACGTCCTCCAAGTCGTACTCTTTTTGCCTCACCCGGGTTTTATCCCAATTGGGTTTTATCGGGGAGGTTTTTAATGAGGCGATGAAGGGGACATCTCGAATTTCAAGTATATGATTCCTCGCTCCTCCTATCAGCTACTCCTCCAGGACGAACGATGAAGGGACTAGGTAGATTAGAACTTCTCAAATGTATGTACGGAACAAACAGAAACATGTAATATTCTCCAATGAATGAATAAAAAAAGCAGCATGCAGCATTTTTACACAACTCCACCAACTCATTCTACATTTTACTTGACATTCGACCTCGCTCGAATTACTTTACATTCGACCTCCTTGAATTATTTGACATTCGACCTCGCTCGAATTACTTTACATTCGACCTCACTCAAATTATTTGACATTCGACCTCGCTTGAATTATTTGACATTCGACCTCACTCGATATATTTAACATTCGACCTCGCTCGAATTACTTGACATTCGACCTCGCTCGAATTAATTTACATTCAACCTTGCTCGAGTTATTTGAAATTCAACCTCGCTCGAATCAATCAAACCTTGACCTCGTTCGAGCTAACTTATATTCGACCTCAAGTTGGTCTATGTTCGACCCTGCCAAAATCAAAATCACATGTAAATGGACGAAAAATCAGGGACTTCCCCACATAGCAAACAAAAAAAGAGAGAACGGGAATCCGAAAATAGAAAACTAAAAAGTAATTGTTAAATATCAAATTTTGGATTACAGCACTTTCTACAAAGGTCTCGAGGACGCCCTCACAAAAATAGCAAAGCAAAAAAAAATACGTACAAAGGCTTCACGACATATCATCCCCGTCAGCATACTCGTCATTATACCAAGGATCAGAGGCAAGCCTATCTACGACATCGTCATCATAGTCCCCGTCAGGCGTACCAGGCTCGTAACCACAAGCTTCACGAGTTGCACGTGCCTTGACACGAACGCCATCAAGATCCGCCTCGAAAACCTTCCCGGTAGCCTTCAAGGACTTGTCCACGTCAAGTTAAGCCTCAACATGAACCCACATCTCGTACAACTCCCGTGATGCACTTAGATCGGCAGAAGTATGTGAAGTAGACGGCTAGGCCAGCTGTTGTTCCTTCTCGGCCTTCAAGGTAACGACCTGCTCATTCAGCCCAGATAACTCCCCCTCCAAATTCTCGACCCGCTCCTCTAACATCACCACCTTGAGCGTCGACATCTCCTCTTCACTAGCCCGCTCGGACCTACAAACGCGTAGGGTACCCTCCATAGCTTCTGCCTCCGCCACGGCGGCCATCCTGGTCATTTCCGCTAGATTTAGCTCTGGGACCTTAGTGCTCAGTTCTTCCCTCAAGTTGGCGATTGTGTCCTCACTTTGTTCAAACTCGACCTTTAGGGACACCCCTTGCGCTTGAAGATCTGCATTCTCGGCCATCACCCCTTTACTCAGTTCGAGCTCATCCTCGACCTCACCGTCTCCTCCAACACGCTGCATCCGCCGATGGCTCCTATGATCTCCTCATCTTTCTCCCTCAGCTCTTCGTCCTTGTTACACCCCATGTTTTCATACATAAAAGTACGCCATAAGTAAATTGATGAAATCCCGGAAATAAGATATTACATCCCGCGTTTTTCGTAAGTTAATCGACGTAAGTTCGGGAATGAGATTATTTTGAGATTATAAGCATTATGCTATTTCAAACAATTGATGACTAAATTCGTGAAGGTGAGAGGGCAAGCAAACCAAAGAAAATGAATTTTGTCGAAGTTTGACATTTTGGGATAAAATACGACCCGAGCTAAAATACCCGATATTTATGGACTAGTACCATACAAGGTACCACATGGCCATGATAGTAAGGTGTATAAGGTGTGTTAAAAGTGAGTAGTATTTTATGTAAATTGAGACAATTCTTAATTATGTGAGTAATTGGTTGATTATTAATTAATGGGAGATTAGTTAGTTAAATAAAAATTGGTAAGTAATTAAGATTTTGGATAAGGCTTAATAAAGCTTCCCAAACGTGGCAGCCCAAGAATGTTGATTTAAGTGACTATTTGGTCACATTGCTAGATAGGATTTTAAGAGAATTAGATGGCTAAGGTAAGCATTACTAAGTGGGGCCCACACCACTATAAAAGGGACCTTTCTAAAGCCATTCATTCATTTTTAGGAGGTTTCATATGGATCTTCTATGTAATGCTTCAACAAAGACCATACTTTTCACTAGTAACGTGAATCACTTCAAACAAGAATTCATCCGAGACTTCTTAGCGTAGTAGCAACGGGATTTTGCCAATCAAAGGGAACACGGTATAATGTTTCTCAAGAATATTATACGGATATTTCCCTACTTCGATCTGTAGTTACATGTTGTCGCAATCAATGAGTGTTAAAGAGATTTTCAAGAGAATCGGTTCAGGTATGTTAAGGCTACCCTTCTTTCCTTTTGGCATGATCCATACGATACAAACGAAACGAGTAAATTCACAACTTCCATAAATTACTCTATTCATAGAAGTATTAGATGTGCATATGTTCTTGAATTCCCATGTGTCTTATTATTACATCTTCTATTCATGGGTCTCAGAAAAATATGTAAGTTTAAAAAGGTTTACCTCATGATATTACTCAAAGTCATATTGGTCTTATGACATTCCAAGAGATTTTATTGACGTACTTCTCATGCATTGCATTCATTTACATTGAACAATGACCATATGGTGTTATACACACACACACACACACACACACACACATATATATATATATATATATATATATATATATATATATATATATGTATATTATATGTATATCGGATATGGAAAAAGGTTACAGCGTTATATATGCACCACCACCTGATCAGCTGGTAAACGTTGATAATTTTGCCCACAGTGGCCGAGATGATATAATGAGAAGTCCTCAGAGGCTTGATGATGTTATGAATGCATGTATCTATGCACGGCATGATATTCATACGCATATGCATGACATTATAAGTAATTCATGACTTACAGAGTTATCCATATATACATGTTGAGTCTTTTACTTCATGTTTCTCTCATGTCTATTATTTACTGATTTTCATTCCTTACATACTCGGTACATTATTGTACTGATGTCCCTTTTGCTTGGGGACGCTGCATTTCATGCCTGCAAGTTCCGATAGACATGTTATGAGCCCTCGAAGTAAGCTATCAGCTCAGCGAAAGGTGTTGGTGCGCTCCATTTGCTCCGGAGTTGCCTATTTGGTCAGTATGCATTGGACACGTATTGATTAGTATGTCGGGGCCCTGTCCCCACCTTATGAAATTTATGTACTCTTAGATGTTTGTAGACATATGTCATGTACGTAACAAATTGTATGGCCTTGTCGGCCTATGTTTAGTATACGGGTGATCATTTTGGTCTTATAGGCCCATATGTGTTATGTATAAGTTGATATTACATGTTTTATTCTATTTATCATACGACATCCTTTCCGCCTCATTTACTTACGATAGCATGATACGAAAAGATACGTTATGTTGGTACTCGGTTGAGTAAGGTACCGGGGGCCCGTCGTGGCTCATCAGTTGGGTCGTGACAGTCCTTCCACTCAATCTCATCACGCAACACTTGGAATTGACCATCCTTGCCAACACTCTTGACCACCTTCCGATACTTGGTACGGTACTCTCTATACTTCGACTCCGTCCTCCTATAGAGAGTCACCATCTCCTTCTCTCGCTGGTCACGCTCGATCTCCAAGATGAGTGTTTGACGTGCAAAAGAAGGCAAGTCAGCCAAAATAAAACAACATTTATGAAACATATAAACTTAGGAGGAAAGAAGTAAAGACTCACCCGCAAGGCCATGATCGATGTGCCTAAAGACCGGTCTATATCATTCAGCATCAGCATCGTCTTGTTTTCAGGCTCCGCCCACAAAGGAGCAAAGGACGACGCTGCTCGCTCAGACTCGACTAGGAGGTTATAGTTCACGGGGATAACTATGTGCCAATTAGGACCCTCCGTCCTTATCTCCACATGAGTATCCCTCTCCACAAAATTCCGTACCTCCTCAGGGTCGATGTCTGAACCAGAATCGTCGTCCCCTGCAGGAACAACTCCACCTCTCCCAGCCGCTGATGATGAGCCATCTTCAGCAGCCCGTATAAGCTCTCCGCTACCACGAACCCTCTCAACCTCAGAAGGCCTCTTCTCCATAGCAGCATCCGTCGTAAAAGCGGCCTCCACGGCTGGTAAAGTCTTCGACCTCGCCTCCAAATCCATGACTCTCTCAGGTTCCTCAGTGACAACAGCCTTCCCAATCTCTACCCTCTGTCTTTTCCTCGACAATGCCTCCTCACCACGAAATGACTTGTCAACAAGATGGAGGAGCGGTTGAAAAGAGATCTCATCTGGAGCGGCAACAGCTTGAGGGGCGGAGTCCCTCGTTTGCGGAGCTTGAGTCTGACCTCGTACAGACTCAACTAGAGCAAATTGCATCGCGGCCGAGGTCACCACCTGACGAAAGGCGAGCACTGGAGCCTTCGCCTTTTTGGAAACTCGCCGACCTAACACCAAAAGAAGGTCACATCAAAGGATGATAGTGAACGGCAGTAAATCGAAAAGTAGGACACTTACGGGATGGAGTTTTTGGTCCAAAGCGCTTGTGACGGACGCCTAATCGCGGATCCTCATGGTGTGGGGTAACATGTGAGCCACCCAATCTTCGATATCCAAGGCGAGAGAAGGAGAACGCCTCACATCTGAAAACAAGGAAATCGTGAGTAGGTCAAAGAGCGAAAGAAAAAGAGGGAGAAAAGAGAAAATAATGAATGTATGACGGGATATTTACGATTGTAGTTCCACTGCTCAGGGAACCTGGTCAGATTCGCCACTAGATGCTCGGTCTTGACGAATAAGTATTTGTGCCAGAACCGCTGATTCACCTTATCATCCATCCCGGCCACCAACCCCTTGGTCCCACGATGTCGCAGGTGTATCAGGGTGCCTCTATAAAAACTGGGCGAGAATAGATGCAGCAGGTGGCAGATATTGACCTCGCAGCCAGCCAGGTCTGCGTACTTTGCCAACATCAGAAAAACCTTATATAAATAAGGGGAGAGCTCCTCCGCTAATCGAGGAGAGGTAGAGAATAACCTATTAGACACGGGTAAACATAGAAAGCACAATATCCTGGCCGATGAACCTGTACTAAATCGCCTCCCACCGAAACAATTTCGACGTGAGAAGGAATGCGATATTTGGACCGGAGGTCAGCTATTTCATTTGGCCACGTCTCAGAAAGCTCATGAGCAGGAGCAAGAGCGGGTTCCTTAGGGAAGTCATTTCTGACCGAAGGGTTCTTAGGAACCACTTCATCCGTGGTGGGGAAGTTGTCTTCCTCCTCAACTAGGGATCCCCCACCACCGGGAGGAATGGCCACCGATATAAGAGTGGCATCAGAAACTTCATCGTGAATATGAGGAGAAGTTGACATATTTGCGCAGTAAAGTGTGTGCGACGGAGTAAGAGAGAGAAAGTATCAAACGGGAAAGAAATCGAAAACTGAAATTGAAGAAGCTACAAGAAATTGGAGATGGAGGTTAGAGAAGAAGATCAAAGAAGGATTATATGCATGCAAAAGGGGAAATGTTGAATTCTTCAAAAATGAAGCCCCTCTCCCTTATTTATAGGATTGGGTGACACTAGAATCGAGGCAAAGAGTCGTCAATGGCACCAAAATTGAAGCGACAGAAGTACAGACTCTACATTGGGAAGACGCGTAATGATGACGCGCGTGGCCATGACTCCATCCTACATCAGCCACACCAATCGTAGCCCCACTAAAAACCGCCAGTTCGACCTCAGTCAATTCGATCCAACCATCACGAACAAATTTTCTCTGAACAATTACAGGCAGAGTGTGCTCATCGAGGACGTTCAAGACCACAACCTCAACAAGCGGAGGGACTAACTGTATTAGTCAAAATTTGGATTGAACTTAACTGTAATGAACGTGATCGAGGATTAAGTAGACCATGGCTCAATGGCGAGGAGTCATCTTAAGGAGGACTAACAGCGTGGTCGAGTAGAGAACATGTGAAAGTAACGGTATGATAAGTTTAGAATAGAGCGGAGGAATATTCCATTGGATATTCCTCAGCTGTACTGTTTAGGATTTTTTAGGAATATCCCCAATAAATAGGAAGAGAAAAAGAACAAAAAAGGGATCTTCACTTTCTGGTCAGAGCACATTGTAAAGGTTGACTACAAAGAATATACAAAGCTTGTCTTGTCCAACGATTTCATATGTTCTAGACATACCCTTTTGCTCACAAGATCTAAGGATCTCGTGTTCATCGCCATTTAATATTATCCCACGTTCCTGTCAGGAAGGAGAATCATACAAGTCATCTAACATTTGGGGTGATAAATTCCTCTTTATTACATTTATTGCTATTATCTACATTCCTTGTATGCAGAGGCGGATTCAGGATTTAAATTCTATGGGTTCAATTTTAAGATTTTTAATATTGAACCCATTATATTTTTAAAGTTATGGGTTCATATCTACTATATTTGCAATTTTAATGAATATTTACATATAAATTTTCACTCGTCGTCGAAAGTTATGGGTTCAATTGAACCCGTAAGTAGTACACTACATCCGCCTCTGCTTGTATGTTCTCTTTACTACATTCATTGACAATCATTGGGAACCTTTTACAATTTCAGGCACGATCCTACTTCAGTGACACATTAAATTTACAGATCTAGTAGTTATTATCTTTAACTAGGATTCACCCTCTATTTCTTTGTTAATCTATTTTAAGAAAAGGTTTAATACTTTTTAGGTAAAACAGTAATTAACTCCCTTATTTTTATTATTTAGTTTGACGTATCATTCATAATACAATTAAATGTAGCATTTAGAGTACTAAATATTGGGATGGCTGAAATGGCCATAGCGATAGGTTTGTAAAGTGGTGAAGCATTCGAAGATACCATAGCGATGGTCGGTGGTGACCATGAGAAAGTGATGTGTAGGAGAAAAAAAAATATAAACTTATAAAGTCAAAAAAAGGGCCCACAAAAAATCTATATGTCAAAGTACAAAAAAATCTCACCTAATTAGATAATTATATATTAAAAAGATTAAATATGCTTAGTTGTATGGTTTCAAATTAAAAAAAGACATGTGTGCAATTTAGTCATTTTAATCTTTTTTCACTTTTCACGCGCCCGTAAGAAAGTGAATGTACCTTTTAGGAGGGGTATTAGTTTTATTTCCAACAAGAATAATAGGGGTTATAGGCCACCCTTAAAGTTAAAGTGTGTAATTGTCTTTTTTCGAATAAATACAAAGTGCAAATTATATATTTTTCCCTTAAACCTTCACTATTATGCAAATGTCTTGTGTAGCTCTATTTTCTTGACAACAAATTTCATCGCTTTCAATAATTTGGTTATGCTGATAGAAAATAATACATTGCTTTCCTTCTTCTTCTTTTTTTACTTTTTCTCCTTCTAAAGATTTGTTAGTTAACAGAAACATGAAAAGACAAAAATTGCAATTCTCTTTGTAGAATTATCTCTCCGTTGGGTAACAGAGTTATGCAACAACTAAATCAAGTTCATCTAATTCTTCCTAAACCACCGGATATTGTTATAGAGCAATCTAATACAGCAACTACCCTAGCTATTCTCAGTTTCAAAGAGAAATTAGTAGAGGGGAACATGAGGGCTCAATCAATATGATTATTGATACAAATGTCCAAAGATCATCAGAATTTCAAAATGGTGGACAGGATGATCACTTTATCAACTCTGGAAATGAATGACAAGTTCAACTATCTCAAGAAGATCTCTAAAGAATCTATCATCCGTGGAGGTTTTCAACTATAGTCAAGCTTCAAGGAAGAAGAATTCAACACCATCTTCTTAAAAAGAAGATTCAAGAATTATGGAAGATAAAAGAAAATTTTCCACTGATTGATCTAGGGTCTGGCTACTATATCACAAAATTCAATAATGAAGATAGTATGCTAAGAGCTCTACACAATGGTCCTTGGTTTATTTTTGGACACAAATTTTATTGCTTCGGAAGCAAGAGTGTCTCAAACAGTCGTTTGGATACATCTACCACAATTACCAACTGAGTTCTATGATGGATTAATACTAAAAAAAATTGATAACAAAATTGGTAGACCATTAAAAATCGCATCCTCAACTCTTAGAGGAAGATATGCGAGGGTATGTGTTGAAATGCCATTGGAGGTTCCTGTCACCCCCTATGTCTTCATGGGCCATCATAAGCAAGATATTCTTTATGAGGGACATAATTTCCTATGTAAGAAGTGCGGGAGATTAGGGCATTCCATGTCCAAATGCCAGTATATAGTTTTAAATGACCCTCCTACTCATACCCCTGTGGATCCAGCTACCAACCAATCCAATGCTTCAAATAGATTCCAAGACAAAAAGAAGATGTTTTGCACCTGTCCAAGGAAAAGATCTGTCAAACAGTGAGCTTCTCCAAAAAGAAGAAAGCAAATCACAAGATAAAGGTGATGAAAAATCCATCTGGTAAGTTACACGACCCAATCAACTCCCTACCAGGTAATTCCTACCCCTCTTATCAAATGATAACCTGGTAGAAAGAGATCCCATAAGTAAAGTTACCAATACTACTTCATCTTCTAAAATCTTTGATAAAAATCCAATCCACAAGACCTACATTGCTATTGGCAACAAGTTTGAAGCCTTGGTAACTCCGCCTAAGTTAACTAAAATGGTAATACAAAATTAGGGGATAATGAACTACACTGCATGGCTCTTGACGTGGCAACTATTCATAAATCGGATGAAAACTTGGTAGCCAAAAAGTTAAGCCAATTAAATCACATTCAAAGTCATCATATTCTAGCTGACACTAATACGTCCCTAAGTAGTCTTATTGTCACACCTGATGCAAATTCCAATGCCTCTCAAAAGGATAATGGCCTACTAATAACTTCTACTAATCAAATCATTCCTTGCATGGAAGATAACTCTCATCTTCAGCATGATCAACACGTGTCCCAACAGAAATTCCTTGCCCCACAAATGGCCAATAAGGCCAAACACGTGTTGAAAATAAAACCTGGCTAAAATCCTATTAATACCACTACCTCAAGTAATCTTAAATACATACAAATAGATGCAATTATTGAACACTACCCTACTCCATCGGTTTTCCTTAAACCATCTACAGGAAAACCCTTAGACTGCCTCAATATAAATCCCCAACCCCACCCTAACAATGCCAAGAACTCCAATCTCTCAAAGAAGGAGATACTCGTTTGATTCAAATTCTAAGACACCAATGTGCTCTCAATATGTCAAACCCTCCACTCCCCCAAAATTTCTTAACGAGCAACCAAATATTTTTTCTCCAACCTCCACTGCATCAGGATCATAAATCCCTCTCTTGGATAGAACAAGCCCTGGTGGGCCATGCAATATCATTCAACATGATATTGTATGGAAAATAAATAGTGATTGTTCTTCAAAACTCTCACTTCCTAGATCAACCAGTCTCAGAGGGAATGCACATAAAAAAGGCCATGAGCAATTATCTCAATCATGTATGGATGAACAACATTCTACATCCACTGGCCCCATCAATGAACTTAAACCTAGCCCAGTCAATGAGGAACCAATGAATCTTAGCACCCCACTTCAACCCAATACAAACCCAAACCATACCAGTGTAGCTCCCATTATTTCCTTCGGGGGAGATCTCCAACATGAATCCTATATTATGCCTTGTCCCACCCCAATCAACAGTGCAACATCCCAAGTGAATGCTCACATGCAAGCTCCACCCTATGCAAACACTGTTCCATCACAGGATCCCCTAAATGCCCCCCCCCCTCTTTTCCCATGTGCCACAGCATGTTCCCCAAGACCACCCCCATCTCAATGCAACAGAACAAGGATATCAACAAATGGAGGAAGAAGAGGAAACAAACTTGCTGGGATCCGAACAAGTCCTAGAATTTTCAAGTCTAAATGAGGTAAAAGTTTATCTATTCAGGGAAATACGAGAGAAGAGATATATACTCAGTTGTCCCCCTGCACTTTACAAGTGCTCGATGAATGTCAGGCCTCCCAGGACCCAACAGTGGGGAGCCATGCAATGATACTGATTCCATCAATAAGAAGGAACCCAGTCTCCCCATCTGAGAGAATGAGGGAAAATGGTATCAATCCCAACCTTGATCAAGTTAATATAATGTGACGTCTAAAAAATTTCATAATCTGAAATATAAGAGGAGGGGTAACAATGAAGCCTTTAGGAGGAACTTTAGAGAAATGCTAGACACTCATAAGACATGCATGGTGACCCTCTTGGAGACTAGAATGGAAAATCACATTTCCCTTCTAAGTGACTTCTCTTTCTCTCAAATGATCGAGGTCACATCAAATGGAAAATCTGTAGGAATGGTAATTCTTTGGAACCCTAACCTAGTCAATATGAACAACTTTGTTAGAAGAGATCACGAAATTCATGCGAACATTTAGGTACGTCCATTTAAAATTTCCTAGCTCTTCTCTTTAATATATGCTAGTATAATTGTTGCTAATAAGCATTCCCTTTGGAACAATATAGAAAATATTCATGACACCTATAAAGGTCCTTGGCTTTTAGAAGGAGATTTTAATGATACTTTTAGTGCTAGTGATAAGCTTGGTGGTAATCATATTAATCGCAGACGTGACTCTCATTTATGGAATAGCATTAATAAGTGTAACTTCTTAGATTTAAGTTTCAAAGGTTGCAAGTATACTTGGTCCAATCACCGTAGAAAATCTAATAAGTTAATCATAGAGAGGCTTGATAGGATTTTTATTAATCATCTTTCCTAAAGTTGTGGTTATTCACCTTCCATAGACCCACTCCGATCATAACCCACTGTTACTACAATTATCCCCCAAAAACTCTTGCCATAATGGAAAGTCTTTTAGACTGAAAACAATTTGATGTAAATACCCGAATTTTATTAATATAGTTAAGACTAGTTGGCAAACTAATGATATTAACAAAGCTCATGGGGTTTTAAAAGAAAAAGTCATCCCCTAGAAAAATGACATTTTTGGAGACATTTTCAAAAAGAAAAAAAATATCCTAGCTCGTTTGCATAGTATCCAGAACTCTCCTAAATATCATACAAGATTGTTCTTAATGAACCTTGAATTAAACCTCCAACAAGATTATAATACTATTCTTAAAAATAGAAGAATATTTTTGGAAACTTCGATCTCGTATATCTTGGTGTAACAAAGGGGACGCTAATACTAGATTTTCATATTATGGCTTCTAATAGAAAACATCATAATTCAATATTGTACTTCTATGATGATAAAGGAGACTGGATCATTAATGCTAAATCAATTTTGGATCATACCTTTAGCTTCTTTAATAATTCTTATAGAATTTCTAAGGTGGTTTGTAAGAAAGCCTTGTTTAAGAATCAAACCCCTATCCACCCTTCTATAAGTTTAGATAGCATGGACAGACCTCTAGCCTTGGAAGAGATCACTAATGTAGTATTCTCTTTTAAAACTTTCAAGGCACCTTCTCTTGATGGAATCCACCCTTTTTTTTTTACCAAAGATATTGGAACATAGTTGAGGATTCCATTATTAAGTTCTGTCACAATGTCTTTGAATCTCAAACTTTTCCCATAGGTATAAATGGCACCTACCTTTGTCTCATCCCAAAAATTAATAATGCTAATCATTTAAAAAAATCTAGACCTATTGGTCTTTGTAACACTGCCTATAAAATAATTACCAAAATCATTGCCAACAGGTTAAAATCATTCCTCCTTATCCTTGTTAGTCTTATTCAAACCAGCTTTATTAAAAATAGGAGAGCTAGTGACACTGCTATTGTTATCCAAGAACTCATTAATAATATGTGCACTTCAAATAGTTCTAAATATGACATGTTATTAAAAATTGACCTCGAAAAGGCCTTTGACAAATTGGAATGGGATTTTATCCAAAGAGCCCTCATCTTCTTTAATTTCCCTCCAAAAATTTACAAACTCATAATGCAATGCATTAGTACTAGCCAAATTGGAATTCTTGTTAATAGTAATAAAACAAATTTCTTTAGCCCTAGTACAGGTATTCGTCAAGGGGATCCAATATCTCCTTATATTTTTATATTGTATATGGAACTTATGTCTAAGTTAATTGAACATCAAGTTGATACCTTGTTAAGGGACACCATTAAAATTAGTCCTAGAGGTCCTAGCTTCTCCCACCTATTTTTTGCAGACGACTTAACTTTAATTGGAAAAGCCAACCAAAAAATGGGCAATTGCATCAAAAATTGCCTTAATCTTTTTATGATAGAATCTGGTCTATCTATAAACTATTCAAAATCTAGACTAGTGTTCTCAAAAAAATGCCCCAAAGAATTACTTCCTACTTTGCCAACCTCTTCAACATGAAATTAAGTTTTGACTTTGGTAAATACCCTGGCTTCCCATCTTAACTCTCAAACCAAAGCCTAAGGATTTCCAATTTGTAATTGACAAGATGCGTAATAAACTTTCGCATTGGGATCCAATCTCCTTAACATAGCTGGTAGATCTACCTTAGCTAATTTCACCCTGAACTCCATACCTTCTCATTTAATGCAATATACTATGCTCCCTTCAAAAACTTTGAATCAAATAGATAAAATTCAAAGGGATTTTATATGGGGTACCACAAATACTAGGAAAAAAATTCATTTAGTAAATTAGAAAATAGTCACCCAGGAAATATCAGGAGGGCTAGGGATTCGTTCAGCTTCCAAAAAAAAATTTGGTTATGCTCACTAACCTTACTTGGAGGCTTATCAATTTTTCTAATAATCCCTGGGCTCAATTAATTTCTAGTAAAATGCTCATAAGAGATCTACCCACACCTCTTCTTTTATTTGGGCAACCTTAATGAAAGATTGGGAAATCTTCATGCAATGGACCTTGTGGCACCCTAGTAAATGTTCAAATATTAACGTTTGGACAATTAGATGGATTTACAATTCTCTTAGTCTTAGAAATAGTATTGAGGGACCTCTGCACCATTTGGATTATAAGCTCTCTCTTCATAACCTCGTAAATGGAGATTCATGGGACTTGTCCAAAATCTCCTTTGATCTCCCAAATGTCCTCACTGACAAAATTAAGGTCACCCCTACTCCTACCTACATAAAAAATAAAGACCATACTACTTGAAATATGAGTAATAGTGGTTCATTCACTACTAAATCTTGTTATAAGCTCCTTGAAGGAAATCACTCGGCTGACCCTTTAAACAAACTTGATTTTAACTGGATTTGGGAACTCCACTCCCCTAATAAACTCAAATTATTTCTTTGGCAATGCTTGCAGAACAAAATTCTCTGTAGGACCTTCCTCCACTATATAGGTATCAACATTGATGCCTTCAGTCCTGTTTGTAAAGAAGGGCTAGAGGATGGTATCCACATTTTTATCAAATGTCCTATAGCTACCCACTTTTAGAAAGATATTGGTTTAAACTTTTAATATGATAGCAGCATCCCCCACTGGCTATTCTCCCTTAAAATGGACAATTTCTTAATAGAACCCATCAAGGTCAATGGATCAATATTTTTCTCTTTGCCATCTGGAACCTTTGGAAAAATAGAAATCATAACAATGTCACAATCTTGAACAAGCTCGTAGTGTCCTTAACCAATCTTGGGAGTATAATTTTTTTACTGAAAGAAACTCTCTCCAACAATCTAAAATAAGAATTTTCATTCACTGGCTAAAACCACCCCAAAATACAATCAAACGAAATATTGATGGAGCCTTTTCAAAGACTAACTTGCATGTAGGTTTAGGAGGAGCTTTTCGTAATAACAAAGGTGACTGGATTATGGGATTCCACAAATCTTGTTATGCAACATCTCCATTGCATGCAAAATTATTAACACTGGAGCAAGGTCTAAAAATTTCATTGAAGATGTCTTTTCCATCGATGGAAATTGAAACAGAATCTTCAGAAATGATTAAAATGCTTAATGAGGACAATGTTCTAACTAATAATACGTTACTCAACTGCAGGTTATTAATGCGCCAGTTGAAGATATCAACAATCAACTATAACTTCAGAGAGGGTAATGCAGTAGCTCATCATCTAGCAAAGGAAGCAATCAAACAGTTCAAGCCACGAAGTACCTACCATGCCCGTCCGCCTTTTTGTTGAAACTGTTTTGGAAAAGGACATGAATGGTGTTTGTTTTGGAACAAAACTCTTAACTACCCTGGTTTGTAATAGCCTAATAGCTATAAATAATAGAAATGTCCTTAGGGACTACGTAGCTTTATGTAAGACATTTCCCGTTTACTAGTATTAATATATGCTTCCTTATCGTCAAAAGAAAAAGATTTGTTAGTTGAAGACCTACCAAATTGAAAAAAGTTAACCAGCTTTAGATCTGGAGGTTTAAACAACCACAAGCATCTACGATCCTCTTTGACATGGGTTATGATGTATCTAATTGTTAGAATAATATAGTTTGAATAGTTTAAATTGGGAAGAGGTGAAGATATCCCTGGCTATCCATTAGTGATTTTTCGCGATTACAAGTTTGAATCAAAATGGCTAATAAATGTGACACTTAATTAGAGGAAAGTTAGCTGTTTATATTGATAAAATAGTCCAGTGAAGTTCAGGATTAATGTAGATATTAGGCAAACTCGAACTTGCCTTTTGCAACTAGTTAGCTCATTGCCTCAATTGACTCCCCAAAAAGTCACCAACGACTTCCAAAATATCTTGTTATTGTGATTAATTAATGAATTCAGAAGCTACTTATTCTATAGTCTGACGATTAAATAAGTTGTAGATAAACTCCCTTCCTGGAAGCACTATTGAGTATGATCACATTATTTGGATTCGAATTTCAACAATTGAGAATTGATACAAGGATTTTTGCAGCTAAGAAAATTGTCTGAAATATTTTTTGCTTTAATGGATGAAGTACTAAAATTCATTTTCAAAATAGTTCAAAGTTCTTCTTTCTATGATGCATATATTTTGAGTTTTTTTACCTTTATGGAGATATTCTAAGGCAAATCTAATATCTTTATGCCTGAAGATAATCAATTCGGTCATTGTGGTCAGACTATATTATGGATTTCTGACCACATTCTTTATAAGGTAATCTTACCTTTTCCTTCTCCGAACTCTGGTTATGAAAAAAGAAACTGAGAATAAGATATCACTACTAGAAATTGGCTAAAACGTGCCGAAAGACCGATCGATTTCGGTCGGTAGTGGCCCTTTTCAATCGAAAATCAACAGAAACAAGGCGTATGGTATATGATTGGTTAGTAAAAGGTAGCAATCGCGGATGATCGGTATTTTCGATCGCAAACTGTCTAAATAGTAAAATCTTTTTTTATCGTAAATTCTGGACATGACCTAAATTATTTTAAATATATCGTCTGAAGTCGGTCCATAAATATATATATTCTTTTTAAGATATAATTATATTTTTGGACCAAAATCGATTGAAAAGATCAAATAACTTTTAATATAAAATAATATAATTGGCCGAAGTCGATCTGTGATTATATATAACTTGAAAAATAAAGATATAAGTTTCAATCGATGTCGGTCGTTATATTAAAATATTTCTGGTAAAAGACCAATCAATGCCGACCAAAATCTATAGAAATAAATTACATAAGAAGTTACATATACATATTCTATTATGCTTCATTGTAGTTCATTTTTTGTATTGTTGTTGAGATATTCAATTATCTTCAGTTTATTGTTTTTCCGAGAAAATATGTGATACCTCGTGGTTACAAAATGTTGACACTGGTGATTTTGCTCGCTAGAAACACGTAAAATAGCAAGTTGGCCATATTCCGGGTTTGTAAATAAAAAATAACTAGTTATTGCAAAGTAGTTGAATGTGGCCACCTTTTCAATTTGATAATTGAAACACAAAAAAATTGTACCATAGTTTCTCTTTTATGAGTTCAAAGTTCAGGATATTGTCTTGAAGTTTCAACTTCTACAAGTGGAACTTTGGAATACTATCCTAGAGTTAAATTTGCGACTTAAAGTTCGAGGCACTATTCCAGAGTTTGAATTAGGTTATTAATGTATAATGAATCTCGTTTTAACCTAGCTAGGATATGGGGCATTTGCATCTATACCCGTTTTTTGGGTCACGTTTTAACTAGGGGTGGCAAATGGACGGGTTGGGCTAAATTTGGGCGGGTCAAGATGGGTTAGGTCAATAAATGGGTCATTGTCCAACCCAGCTCAAAGTGTACTTGGGCTAAATAATGGGTCATAACTCAACCCGCCCAATTTGACCCATGTTTTTGAACCATACTCATCTTGCATTAAAAAAATCTTTTTACATCAAAATGTGTAAGTTGAAAAATATTTTGCGGGTAAGGGTGGGGTGGGTGGTGGGGGTGGGGCGATAAAGGGTAGGGTGGGTGGGTGGTGAAGAAAAACAA
>ML431355.1:23828-53586 GCA_005239525.1 Nicotiana knightiana
GGGGTGGGTGGGAGTTAGGGGGTAAAGGGGTATGGTGGGTGAGTGGGTAGTGCAGAAAAAAAAAGAAAATTGAAAATATAAAAAAAAATGTAAAATTGGGGAAACTAAGTAACTTTCTAGATAAGTTAGGTTGAAATTCCTTTGTTTTGGGTGAGTTTCATGGATTGTATTTGGGCTGCTAAATGAGTCAGAATGGGTCATAAAAAATAATTGGTTAACTTGGGCTCAGCCCAAATTGACCCATGAGCTAAAATGGGGGCTTTTGCATCCGTACCCACTTTTTGCGCCACGTTTTAACTTATACCCGTTTTGTAAAAAAATTGCATCCGTACCCACTTTTGCGCATAACTTCAGCATGCGGGGCTGAAGTAGCAAAGGCAATCACGCAAAACTTCAGCATTCTAGTAGACGGGCCTGAAGTAGCTTGCGAACTTCAGCTCTAGTAAATGGGGAACTTCAGCTCTAGAGCTGAAGTTTTGTTCTTTGTAAATGGGGAACTTCAGCATACGGGGCTGAAGTTCTCCAGTTATAAAGATAAAAACTTCAGTATACGGGGTTGAAGTTCCCCCAGTTACACTGGGAAACTTCAGCTCTAGAGTTGAAGTTTTTGTCTTTGTAATTGGGAAACTTCAGCATACGGGGCTGAAGTTCCCCAGTATAAAGACAAAAACTTCAGCATACGGGGCTGAAGTTCCCCTTACACTGGGGAACTTCAGCTCTAGAGTTGAAGTTTTTGTCTTTGTAAATGGGCAACTTCAGCATACGGGCTGAAGTTTCCCAGTTATAAAGACAAAAACTTCATCATACGGGCTGAAGTTCCCCCAATTACACTGGGGAACTTCAGCTCTAGAGATGAAGTTTTGTCTTTTGTAAATGGAAAACTTCAGCATACGGGGCTGAAGTTCCCAAGTTATAAAGACAGCAACTTCAGCATACGGGCTGAAGTTCCCCAGTTTGCAAAGAGCTGAAGTTTTGTCTTTGTAACTGGGAAACTTCAGCCCCGTATGCTGAAGTTGTTGTCTTTATAACTTGGGAACTTCAACTCTAGAGCTGAAGTTTGTAACTGAGAAACTTCAGCTCTAGAGCTAAAGTTTTGTCTTTGTAACTGGGGAACTTCAGCCCCGTATGCTGAAGTTTTGTCTTTATAACTAGCGAACTTCAGCTTAACTGGTGAACTTCAGCTCAGCGAGGGAAAGGGGAGCTGAAGTTATTTAAAAAGTGGGTACAAGTTAAAAGTATTTTAAAAAATGGGTATAGATTAAATGGGGGCGACCAAATAGGGTGCCCCGCATAATTTTTACGCTAAAATGTGTTTAGCCCAACCCATTAATCTCTGGGCGGATTGGGCGGGTTAGATGGATTTGGGCTCAAATTGCCACCCTATTTTTAACTTATACTCGTTTTTTACAAAAAAAAATTGCAAGCGCACCCATTTTTTGCGTAACTTCAGGCATACAGACCTGAAGTAGCAAAATATTTTGCCTAAAGTTCAGTTTGGCCTGACTTGCAAAGGCAATCACGCAAAACTTCAGTTCATAGTGCAAATGGCAAACTTCAGTTCAATAAAACAACAGCATGTGTTGGCTGAAGTTTTTGTTTGTAATTGCCGAACTTAAGCATTCTAGTAGCTGAAGTTGTATTCTGTATTTGCTGAACTTCAGCATATTTTAGTTGAAGTTATGTTCTGTATTTGCTGAACTTCAGCATGTTTTAGCTGAAGTTTTGTTCTATATTTGTTGAACTTCAGCATGTTTTAGCTAAAGCTTTGTTATATTTGCGATGAACTTCATGACTGAAGTTTGTTTTGTATTTGCTGAACTTCAACATTCTAGAAACTGTAGTTTTTGTTTATATTTGCTGAACTTCAGCATTCTTAGAGCTGAAGTTCTAAAACAACAATGACAAGTTGTCATTAAGATCCAGTTGTTGAACTTCAACATGTTATAGATGAAGTTTTGTTCTATATTTGCTAAACTACTGCTTGTTTTAGCTGAAACTTTGTTATGTTTGTGATGAACTTCATGGCTGAAGTTTGTTTTGTATTTGTTGAACTTCAGCATTCTAGGAGCTGAAGTTTTTTTTTATATTTGCTGAACTTCAGCATTCTTAGAGCTGAATTTCTAAAACAACAACGACAAGTTGTCATTAAGATCCAGTTGCTAACTACTATTTATTGAATATTTTAGCCTTAGAATAATGGAATTATCAGGAAATTTTAAAAGCAATGCTCCTATAAAACAAGACCATTAGTAAAAGTAACATCTTCACCTAATGCACAGGGAATCAACTCGTGCTTTCGTGTTTCAGTGGCAATTAAAATTAGAAAACGAAGGAGGAGATAAAGTTGTTTAAACAGTGGGTACAGGTTAAAAAAAAAAAATTAAAAGTGAGTATAGGTTAAATCGAGGCAACCAAATAGGACACCCTGCGTAATTTTTACCTAAAATATGCATATTTCACTCAATTATATTTTTACAATAGTTATTAAAAATGCAATAATCAACTTAGACTAAATGCATTTTTAACGCCAATTAACCAACATAAGGTAAATCCTACTTAACAACTAAAATGTAAATAATAGTAAGAACTTAACCAACATATACTTGTAAATGAGTAATGCGCGCTTACAAGTATAAACTTACGGCGAGAAAGCTCCAAGTGCAATTTCTTTTTTTTTGTTTTCTTCAAAATTTTGAAATTATGGAGGTCCAAATGTTCAAATGAGAGTAAAAATATTCCTTTTGTTACGAGAAAAGTCACGTGACATACACCTAATCAAATGTTAGTGACACGTAAAATTAGATGTCTACTTTAGATAAACTTAATGGGAAAATTGACATATTTGAACTAATAATATAATGTTACAAGTATATATATGAACTCAAAGTATAAAGAGAAGTATATTTAAACCTTTTGTAACAGTATATGGATATATTTGGCCCTTTTGGATTTTCGAAATATATACTATTATATACCATGTAGTACTAATATTTAGAGACTTCAGGGATACTCTTCGCTTTTAATCTTCTGGGATACTCTTCCTTTCCCTCCCTCTATCTGTTCTCTCTTTCGACCCAAGTGTTACTGTTGATTTTGACATCTAAGAGTTATGGCTTGGCGCAAAGAGGCCTTTCAAAGAAGCTTACTCTCTTAGTGCAGAAGCAGTTGAAGGCAACGATGATCTTCTAACCAAGATTCTGCTATCACACCCACCTAGGAGTGGCAAACATGCGGGTCGGGTCGGATATGGTTCGAGTCGAAACGAGTAATGAAAGAAAACGGATAAATTATTCGACCCGATCCATATTTAATAAAGGGGTTAACCGGCGAATAAAATGAGTAATTATATTATCCATTCATGACTTCATATTATCTTGCAACAGAAGAACATTACTGAAATAATTTTTCAATAATTGTATTATTCATATTTTATCCATTGGTTACCCATTTGGCTACTCATTTTTCTAATGGGTTAGGTTGAATGGATAACTACTATTTTTAACCTCTTGGCAGGTCTGCTCCCACCAAAACCTTTCAAGCTTGTTTCCAAAAGGTGGTTGTCTCTTATCACTTTCGAAATTTGAGAATGGATTTGGGAAAATTTGGAATTCTTTGTGGTTCTTACTATGATAGGAAGTATTATGTGTGTAACCCAACTATAAAGCAATTCACTACTCTTCCCAGCCCAAATACGTTTCCACTTGACATGAGTTTGGCTTTTGACCGTTCAATATCTCCATATTGAAATATACTCTTCAGAGACAAATTCCTGGAAGCAATAGGGAGTTCTCTTTCCGAAACCATTTAAAAAACATATTCATTATGCTGATGGAGTTTACTTCAATGGAGCAATTTTTTGGACATTCAGTCGATTAGATAGCTTTTGCTATTTTGATATCCACACTTATTCAATGCCAAAAATGAAAAGAGAAATACTATTGTGGATGTATTTATATCTGTTTGGCACTTCATTAGGCGAGTAACTTTGACTCAAATTAATTCTATTAGATGGCTGTCACCTTTTTATATTCTTGGAAGGTATCCATAGAATAGAAATAGCTTCTCTGTGATTTTCAATCGGTGCTAATATGAAATTGTAATTTGCAATTGTGCCCCGATGAATGAAATCAATCTTTGTTTACAGCATTTTTCATAGATTATCTCAGAATTCGATGAGGGCAGTCGAAACAATTGCTCCTGAATAAGCTCTGACAAGAGGTAAAACCACTAGTATAGTCTGTTTGACCAAGTTTCTAAAATTAGCTTATTTTGAGAATTAGTTTGTGTTTGATTAATTAATCTGAAAAGTACTTTTGAACTGTAATTAGTATTTGACCAAGCTTTTGAAAACTGCTTCTAAGTGTATTTTTTTCAAAAGTATTATTGTAAATAAGCTATTTTTTTCTGCTTCTCAAAAACTTCTTGTGTTTCTCCTCAAAAGTACTTTTTTTTTCTTTCCAAAAGCTTGGCCAAACAAGTCAATTTTTGGCAAAAAAAAAACGTTTTTGGCCCAAAAATAAGCTTGGCCAAAGAGGCTATTAGCGAGGGTTATCCAAAAACAAAATCTGCTGTGTTTTTCTCTTCAATTTTATTATAAATATTTGAAGTACTTGCAGTATTAACAACATTCAAATAGCTTATATTTTTAGAATGAGGTGTTTGACTTCTATTTATTGTCTCATTTTCTCTTCCATGCAGGAATTTGCACATAATCCCCTTTCTACCTAATAGATTAACATAGGTTACGTCAGAAACAAAAAACCCTGTTACATCAGATATAAGATTAACTGAGATCCCTCGTAAAAAAAACATGGATATCGCCAGGTAATGAATTTGTAAATTGGTCTGCAATAGTTAGTTTTAATTCTTAAAGAAAAGGAAGGGTCTCAAAGTGATACCATGCTGTCTGTGCTCGAAGCGTCCTGCCAATAACTTCACTGGCGAAAATTCTGCCTTGGCTGATAGCATGACTATACTTGCCCTTCTTCATTGGTCTCAATGATGCAATGTTTAGAAACCACTTGATAGAATTCATTAGCTCTCTGCGGGAATGACTATGCTGTAATCTTTGAAGTTGTACTGTTAAGCACCATCTTAGTGCTAGTATCTTCGGATTTCAATAAAATTTGTACTCTATTAAAGAAAAAAATGTTTATAAAGTTAGAAACCACTTGAGTTTCCTACAATGTCCCTACTAAGTAGGCCAGTTGTCAGGGCAATAGAGCACGGGGCAACGATGATTGTACAGCAGCAAACCATTAGGGGGAACTGAGAGCCGTGAAGTCAGGGATTTCTGCAACAGTGGCGAAGTTCTCTACTATATATTGGTTAAGGGTCTGCAAGCTATGGTAATCACGGATTTATTGAGATGTTTTTGGTACCTTTGCTGCATCATAGTATAGTTTTCGGTTTCACAAGTCTGTGTGCATGCTTGTTCTTGTATGTTATAATGATGTAATTTGCGAGGGTAAGACCCGCTTGCTGAAATTCAAATGTTGAATATGACATTTGGATGATGCATTTTGCTTGATAACATGGAAGGAGCTGATTGACTTTACAAGAGGTTTTATGGCACTGTCCAACTGTAAGTACGTCTTTTTCCAGTCTACAACTTCGGTTTTATTGTTTCTTTACAAGTCATTTTTTTTTCTCACCGCGCCACATTCAGATCTGTATGACCAACTTCGCCTTAACAGTACGAAAAGGTAGCTTCACTTCTCTTTGAAGGTCTTTGTCCTACTCCTTGTTTCAACTGTTAGTTGACTACAAATCTTGTGGTGAACTCTTTATTTATATTGGTATTGACTTAATTAGTCATCACGCTTGATTTATTAGCTGTTGTTTTTGAAACTTGAGAATTGAATGCTACTGTATTATCATAAAACTACATGATTCCTTTCTCTTGAGTCCTAACAGCTTGTTTGGATGGTGGTTACCCATTGTATTGTATCGTATTCTTATTTTAACAGAAAAAGGTTTGATGTGTCCCTCTATTATCATCAATAGTTTAAGAAAGATCTCTGTTATACTATTAGGACATTCAAACCCCCAACGTTATACTATTATACATATATGCCCTTATTTTAACGGAAGGGCCACGTGGCAAGCTTAAAATCATCCGGTTAAATTTATAATGGATCCGACCCACCCATTACCCAACCCGACCCTAACCCTTCTAGACCCTTCACCCTTATTAACGTGTGAACCCTAATTTGTTCACTCCTTCTCTGTAGATGTCCTTCCCTCTCAATTAAAATTCTTTCTTCTTCTCAATTAAAATTCTTTCTTCTTATTCGACCAGTCAACTCTGATAGTATTGTTCTATGTCTAGTTCTAATGTTATATCGAGAAGGAGGTGCTACTGTGGGAGATTGCGAACAACTTCACTTCGACGACTACAAACAACCCCGGAAGGAGATTCTACAAGTGTGCTAAACCAGAAGTAAGTGTGAATTTTGTTGGTGACTCATTATTCGTCGATGTATTTAAAGTTTTATTTTTTCTGTTCTTTAATTTTTTTTGTTCTTTAACATAGTTATTGTTTGTGTTTGTAAGAATGAGTCATGTGGATATTGGGAATGGCAAGACGAAGTCCTCCCGAACAAAGCGTTTATAGTAATCGACGATTTCAAGTCTAAATTAGATATTGCCAATGTCAAAATCAGGACGTTGAATATGTTGTTGGATGCGTGCAAGCTTGAAAGGGACAAATTGATGGAAAAAGTTGATGTTTTGGAGGCTATAAATGATGTCGAAGTGAATAAAGCAAGGGAGATGGAAGTGAAAGTGATGCACATGAAAATGGTCATTATGGTTTCATTTGCACTATTAGTCGGATTTGTTGTGGCATTGATGTATGAAATGAATTCAGCATTTTGTTTAGTGCAGTAGGGTTTTGATGTAGTTAATTGTTGTAAAATCTAAATTTTAATGAATGTTTTTTGTTGGTCAGCTTGTAATGAATCCAGATTTTCATGAATGAATTTTGTACAATGAACTATGTCATTTTGTGTAGATTTTCATGAATGCATTTTGAATTCTTCAGATTTATTGTGTTGGTCAGTTGGTTTTAAACAGAAAAATTGGGCAGTTATGACCAAAAATTTGGACAGTTAAAACAGATCCTAATGCAGAAAAAACTGGGCAGACAGTTAATTACATATTAGAAGTACTTTCAATGCAGTAATTATATATCACCAAAAATAGGAGACTGTCATGATTATATATCAGTTTGCAGTAATTACATCCCAAAATATTAACATAACATTAAACAGGAGACTATCATGAAGTTTGCAGTAATTACATCCCAAAATATACACAAAACTATATAGAACTTGATCATTTTCCTTTCCTTATCTTCAACTTCTCAATCATCTGTTGCCTTTGTTTTTCTAACTGATTTGAAGTTGTAGTTGCTTTACCCTTCTACATGAGGCCTGCTGGTGAATATGGAAGGTCTGTGGGCTCACTAACACCAGTGTGATCACCAGTAAAGTTGATAGATCTAGTCCCAACTGGTAAGTTTACCTGCTGCCTCAGTTGAAGTCTTGTCTTGACTTCTGATATCACTTTTAGCCTAATCACAGCATCTTCATCATGTTCCATACTTGATTGACCAACTCTAGGTATAGGTATGAAGCTAAATACATTTTCCTGACTTGGTTGAGTCATTTGAGGTGCTGAACAGTGTATTTCTTCTTCTGTTTCAGAATCCAACAAAGTTCTTGTCCTTTTCAAAAAAACATTTCCCTTGCTTACCTGCTTTCCCTTTGGTTGCTATTAAAAAACAAGTTCAACATATTAGAGAACATAAATAAGTTGCAATTCTAGATTACATGAGCACAAGTTCTTGCATTATGGTTTGGTTGACCACATTTTCCACAAGTCATGACTCTACCTTTTCGAGATTGTGACCACGCTCCTTGCCTTTTAACTGCCTCATCCTTCTGCCTATCCCTCTTAACTTTTGGCCTGCCAGCCAACTTCACCAACTCTGGGGGCTCCATTGCTTGTGATGGGTCAATTTTCAAAATTTTCTCTTTTAACAGGTTGGAGCTTGTGTCTATAAGTAAGTAGGAATGCCTCCTTACTGTACCACCAGTGCATCGCTGCCAAAGGATCACCCTTGTTGTGAAGTATAGCTCTAATTGCATGAGGGCATGGGATTCTTGTAAGGTCCCATGCCCTGCTGGTGCACTTCTTTATGTTTAAGTTGACACAATGCTTGTCAGACCCTTCACTAACTTCATATCCTCCTTCTCCATTGGAATTAACTTTACACACTTGTGCAATCTCCATGAATTCATTGTATAATTCTAGGCTCTTTGGACTGTACTCATTTCTCCATGTACTAGCTTCAGCTTCATGTTTTGTCATCATGTTCATAATTTTGAGTCTTATGTCTTCCAACATCTTAATGATTGGCTTTTGCCTTGCTTCCAGAATCCATGAATTGAATGATTCAGTCAAATTGTTGTCAACTGATCGATTCTTCCAAACTGTATCTAGATAAGCTCTGCACCAAGACTGTGGTAGGTACTTCAATAAATTCTCTACTGCATCTTTGTTCAACTCTCCTAGCTTGCTTAGTTGGTCTTTGAAGTCTTCTTCATAAGTACACCATGAACACCACCAAAGGAGTTTTTTGCATTCCCGAGTATTGTATGTCTTGCACCAGTTAGCCTCGATATGTCTAACACAAAACCTATGATGTGCTTGTAGTAGAACAATTTTAATTGCCTCATTAACCCATGGACAGAAGTAGATGACAGAAAGAAAAAAAATCAGAAGTAGAAACTGGACAGAATCAAGTTGACAACTGAAAGAAAAAAAAATCAGAAGTAGATACTGGCAAGTTGACAACAAAAAGAAAAAAAATCAGAAGTAGATACTGGACAGAATAAAGGTGATTCAGAAGTAAAAATTCAGAAAAATTACCTTTTGCATGTCTGACATGAAGGTGATTCCTTCTCCTTCCTTAAGGTCTAGACATACCTGAAGCAATTGTAGGAACCAGTTCCAAGAATGCTTTTTTTCCTTATCAACAACTTCCCATGCCAAAGGACAAAAATGGTTTGTGCATCCTGTCCAATAGCAACTAGCAATTGACCTTTGGGTTTCCCTTTTATAAATGTGTCATCTACACCAATAAATGATCTTAACCCTAACTTGAACCCCATCTTCATAGCTTTGAAGCAAACATACATCCTCAAGAATCTTCTTTTCCCATTTTCAAGTGCATTTTTTTAAAAATGTTAATCACTACATCACTACCTGGATTACTCTCCCTCAATTCAATGGCATAAGCATCAAGTTTTGTTGTATTCATCTGCAAAACTCCCATCTAAGGTCTCCAATATCATTATTTTTTCCCTCTTGCACTTCTCATGACTCACATTTAACTCAAAAATCCTTTTCAAATCAAGTACCATCTCCCTTACCTTATATTTAGGATTATCATGTAGTTTTCCCTTAAAGTAATGTGCAGTAGTATTGAAATCAACAGTACTATTATCATATGCAATGCCACAATTATGTTTTGAATCTAATGTCTTTACAATAACCCTTGCATTACCATCTTTGGATATTAAACAAAGAAAGGGACAGCCCACAATGCATCTATACCTAACCCTCTTTTTGTCACTCTTCCTCAGTTTTAGGACTTTCTTGTTGGCTAGAGCATACAACTTCATAAACTTCCTAGCTTCTGGTATGTCCTTAAAGGCCATGCCTTTATATATCTCCTTATAATCATTTAGATTCCCAGTTATGTCTTCTTCTTTTTGAGTTTTGAGTAAATGTAATTCTTCGGAATCACATCCTTCAGAATCAGAACTAGAGTCATAACCTATTTCACTTAAGGTACAGACAGTACCAGCTTCATCTAAAATATGAAATTATTCACTATAATCAATAATATTGGGAATACAATCAATAAGGGGGCCAGATTCATCCACAATATATAGGTTCACTACATTATATTCATTAGAAAGCAAAGATGTCAACTTTCTAATCCTCACATCCCTTTTAACCTCATACAATTTACCAGAAGGTCCAACAACTATAACTTGTTGAACCCCTAAAGACCCTAGCTCAACTATGAATTCAGACTCTATATCTATATAAGAAAGCAAGTGTGGATCATACCCTGACAAAGTGTCAGTTTATTCTTTGTGTACCCAACTTCAGGATGTGTAACCCATGAACCTTCATGATTGAATATTAAATCAACTAATACTATATCCAATAACCTAGTAAATATAGCAAATAAGAATGGTTATCAAACAGTAAAAAAAAAAGGTAGAAAATGAATAAAAATATTGTGAGACAGAATGTAGAAAGTAAAAAAATATGAATAAAAATAGGCAGAAAATGACATGTGAGACATAGGGTCCCATGAATAAAGAAATACAACATGTACAAAAGGATCCACAAAAAAGTTCAGTTTATGGGTCATCCCTTCATAAAAAATTGATAAAGAGAGCAAATGTGCACTAAAATCCAACCATCGAAATAGTTTAATGAAGCAATTGCATTCAAGGGTCCTACATATAGGACCACCTTAGCTAATAAACAAAGAAAAAGCACCGAATCTTAGTCAACATCACAGAAAAACCACCTCTGAGGTAAAAATCCTAAACCAGAAGACAATAAATCCACCTTGATATATATCCACAACATGAAACAACTACAAATAGGGACCACCTCAAAACTGAAACATGCAACAAGTACAAGAAGAAAAACTATAAAGTATTTATATAAAAATGAAGGATAAAGCTTTGATCTTGTCCAAACTGAAATCCTAGACCACAAATAAGAATAATATAACAAGTAATCGGCAAAATCTATCAACAAATACTTAAATCAACCAGTATAATGAAGAAACGACTCACCTTTACACCAAGATCATATGAAATCGGTAGATTGGATTCAGCAATAACGTCGGTCTCTTAAAGGTTCGAGGGGGTGGAAAAAAAAGGAGGAAATTAACCAAATGTCGGTGACTGATGTTAAGCCAAAAATGCATATATTTTTTCATTGTTACCTCATGTTCTAGTATTTTTAATTGCCTTTTGAGTGTTAATTATATCATATTATGCTTAATATTATATTTTAACTATATAGGAATAAAGCAGTATAAAGATGAAGAGATTTGAAACAAAATTAAATAAAACGCGAAAGAAAAAGAAAGGAAATTAAATTAATAAAATAAGGGGGACACCCTTTGATCTTTGTCCCCCCAAGTGGAGACAACAACAAAAAGATACACAATTGAAATGCATTTAAATGCAATTGATGAAAGGAAAGCACTGAAAATTTTCAACGTGAAAAGGTTACTGTTTCCAGCGCCAGGACCAGCGCCGGGCGCTGGCCTGGACGCTGTGCTGCGTGAGTTTTCCTATTTCGTTCGGGACAAGGTTATTTCGGTTTTATATGATCTCAACTTATATAAAAGGAGTTCTAAATTTAATTTGGAAGGTATCTAACATATTTTGAAGGGGAATTCATGTAGAGGAACATACATCACGCTTGAAGGAGGCTTTTACCTAGTTTTTCTTCTCTTTCTTTAATTTCATAGTTTATTCGTTCTAGAGTTTTGGGTGTTACATGAACGTTGTAGTTTGAAGCTTGAATTGTTCTTATTATTTTATCATATTGGTTTATTTATTCAATCATGCGCTTAATTATTTGATTGTTTGATCACCAATTAAATACTACCTACGAATCTAGGATTGAACTCGAGAGAGGGAATTCTTGATTGCATATAAAATTGGGTAGAGCAAGATCTTAACCCTTTAGGGAGCGGATTTGCGGTTAGGATAGGAATATACCTAATCACCTTGCTTGGTTATTATACGGGAATTATTAATGCGTTCTTATTAATCCTAATTTCATAGGAATATAGGCATTAGGTTAGCTTGATAGGCGAGTTGTACTTCGGGAGAAGGCTACGAGCAATACTAACCTCGTCAATCAATAAATCAGATAAATTAATTAGACGATTTAAGTGGAAAACTCAACAGGATTGTTTGTTAACCCATAGTTTTAGAATATCGGCTCTTATTGAATTCGTGTCTATTTCGCCAATTTGTTTCTTTAATTTCATAGTTTACTATTCTAGATTAATTTTAGTTAAATATTCATACCTTAGTATTTGCTTGAATAGATTAATTGTTTGGGTTTAATTTAGTTGATAGTTAATCACAAGTCCCTGTGGGTATGATATCTGGACTTACAATCATATTTTACTTGTCGACCACGTATACTTGCGTGTGCGTTTGTGAGCAACAGTAACAAACCATATTTTAGAGAAGGGTTAGGGTTGGATCCATTATAAATTTAACCGGATGGTGTTAAGCTTGCCACGTGGCCCTTCCGTTAAAATAAGGGCATATATGTATAATAGTATAACGTCAGGGGTGTGGATGTCCTAATAGTATAACAGAGGGATTTTTTAAACTATTGATGATAGTAGAGGGACAGATCAAACCCTTTGTCGTTACTTTAAATATGATGTTTGTTTTGATTGTTACTTAAATTTTAATGTATCGTATCGTTAAATCCGTCGTTACATAACGACGAAATGTGCCACTTTATGTAACGATCGATTTGGTATGGTCGCGTCGTTACCTTGTCTTTTTCTCTCAGTCTCACCCTTCATTATTATTAAATAATTTTATTTTATCATTTACCCTACTTTTTTTATATAATAATACCATATATCATAATTTTTCTTTATAATATTACAAGTTTATTCTTCATATTGCTGGTGCGTGATATCATCAAACAATGACAAACGACACCAATCTATCCAAATATTATATTTATCAAACAGTACAGAACAATACAATACAGTATAATATGATACATTATGAAAAGATACGTAACAATCATCCAAAAAAGCTGTAAATTGTTCAATGTCTCAATGATATCATAACATGTTTGCTAAGACTGGTTTACAGATTTAATTGACCACAATTAATTTCTTTCTAGCATCCAAGTAAAATATTCACATTATAAAAAAAAAAATTGTATAGTAGTAACAACATTGATTACCTCATATTTTTAGAATGAGGTGTCTGACTTGCATTTATATTGCTATTTTCCTTTGATATGCGGGAATTTTTGTAGAGGGTCCATCCATAAGAGGTGTTTTAATATTTAATAGGGTTATTAGTTAATTCTATTATTCACTATATAAATATATTTATCGTGTACAATAAAATATTCTCTGCATTATTTTTCTATGCTAGTCTTCTCCTAAAGTCAGACTAGAATTTAGACTGTGAAATATGGGTTGCTTCAACACACTGTGACAACCAGTACCGACAAGTGATTATAGCCGCGGTTCGTTTTAGATTTTCGCTTCATATGAAAAACAAGTAAGTTCTCGTTTTATAATTTACGGGCTAAATAATGTGTTCAGATTAATGCGTTCCTTAATTGATATCAGAGCCATAAGTTGACTTTCTGGTACGGAAAAATAATACTCCCTCCATTTCAGTTTATGTGAAACTATTTTTTTTTTGGCCCGTTCCAAAAAGAATAATTCATTTCTAAATTTAAAAATAATTTTATTTAAACTTACAATTCTACCCTTAATGAGAAGCTTTTATAACCGCACAAATACTCTGAACCCGTTTTTGACTTATTTAGGACCATAAATTCCAAAAAATTTCATTTTTTTTTAAACTCCGTATCCAGTCAAACAAGTTCGCATAAATTGCTACGGAGAGAGTATACAAGTTCTGTTTTTTTGTGAAACACATATGCGTTTCTATTTTCTTGTGTGCAATTGGAATGAATAAAATAATTTTGTTACACTGTTTTTAAAAAAAATTTTAAATCAGTGTGTTAAGGTTTGATCACTGATTTTGAGAGTCCTTATAGTTTTTTCGTTTAATCTTGCATTTTTGAATATCAATTCTTGTTTCTGAAACTCATCAGAAAATAGTTAAAACTGATCTGAAAAAAAAAATTGGGTTTCCGATCTATTAACACCAACTGCCGCTAAGGCCACCGTCGGCCATGGTAAAAAGACGGTGGTTGTTCTTGAAGCGACATTGAAACAACCATACAAACAAAAAAAAAGAAAAAAAATATGGCTTCTCCAATTTCCAAGAAGAAAGGAAAGAAAAGAAAACCTTTTATTCTTAACCAAAAAAAAATGGATTGGAGTTTGGTGCTCCATAGCCATGGCAGAGAGAAGAAAACAAGGAGAAAGAAAATGTCCATCCGGCCGGCGGCGGCAAGGCTAAGAAATAGAAGAAAGGAAACTAGGGTTTTGTTTTTCATTAAATGGAGATATTTTCGAATTTAAAAAAAAATGTTAGTGTCGGTAGCTAATATATGAAGCCGAAGAAGCTCTTCCAAAATACTCATCAGTAACAAAAGGGTTTGCTTTTTAAAATGGGCTTGAGGAGCAGTTTGCCCAATTCTTTAAAGCTTAGAAGAATTAAAATGGTGGGCTGAAGGCCCACTTTAAAATACCTTGTCATGATCTTGGGCTTCAGTTAGCTAGGCCTCTTTATTTTAAATATGCAGATTATTGAAGTTTTAAAGATTGGTTTGTCATTTTATTTGGGAGGATTTGCAGTCGTACCCTATATTTGTGCCACATTTTAACCTGTATCCTATTTTTAAAAATTATTAATTTGATAGTCAACTGACAAAAAAATCGTAATAATATGACAATTATACCCTTGACAAATCGTATTATCTTGGCCTTCACCTGTCTCCGCGGTACCTAAAAGTCATGGATTTAAACACGTCTTTCTTATAGTCCTTTTTTTTTGTTGCACATAGTATAGCTTTTACAGAAATATCTAAAATCTAATTCGAAGTTTGGTAAGAAATATTTAAAAAGCTGTGAAGATACTAGAGCAACCTTAATGCATAAACACTTGCATGAAGTTGTTTCACCTTGAAGCTAAAACTTCATGCTAATGTAGCATGAAGTTGTTTCATGTTGAAGTTAAAACTTCATGCTAATATAACATGAAGTTGCTTTACATTGAAGCTAAAACTTCATGCTAATGCATGCTGAAGTTATTTATCCTGCAGTCTACAGTTTTGTCATGAGTGCTGGAGTTATTTAGTTCATTTGCTAAAACTTCAGTTTAAACATGTTGAAGTTATTTAGTTCAGTTGCAAAAACTTCAGACTAAACATGCTTAAGTTTTTGTCTTGTAGTATGTAATTTTCTAATGAGTTTTTGCTAATGCATGCTGAAGTAATTAGTTCATTTTCTAAAACTTCAGTTTAAACATGATGAAGTTATTTAGTTCATTTGCGAAAATTTCAGACTAAACATGCTTAAGTTTTTTTCTTGCATTATGTAATTTTCTAATGCGTTTTTACTAATGCATGCTGAAGTTATTTAGTTCATTTACTAAAACTTCATACTAAACATGCTTAAGTTATTTAGTTCATTATGCTTAAGTTATTTAGTTCATTTGCTAAAACTTCAGACTAAACATGCTTAGGTTATTTAGTTCATTTGCTAAAATTTCATGCCAAAACATGTTGAAGTTTTGTCCTGCAATACAATTTTGTCAATAGCCCTAAAGGGAAAATCGTCTTTTTAAAATGCTCTTAATAAAAAAATAGGTGCGGATGCAAACGAAAAAACAAAACATGTATCTGTTAAAGAGAGCGATCAAATAGGACGCCCTATGCAATTTTTACTTTTATTTGGGCTCATGGCCTAATTGAAATACAAAATATTTTTTTTTTAAATTCCAGATTATTAAAATAGTCGTATGGACTTAATTTTCAAAATATAAATTTAGTATTTATATTCTTTTATGAAAACTATAATTATTTTGTTATCTCAATTAATAGAAATATTAATTAGTTTAACATTACACTTGCTTGTTAATTTGTATAACATGCTTATACTACTAGTTTTATAAGTTAATTTGTTTAACATTATATTTATTTATTAATTTATTTAACATGCCTGGATATTAATTTTTTAAACATAAAATTTATATGTTAATTTTAACATTGAATTTATTAGTCAATTTGTTTAACATGCCTGGATATTAATTTTTTAACATTAAATTTATATGTTAATTTGTTTAACATTGAATTTATTTGTTAATTTGTTTAACATGCTTTAAAATGTTAATTTGTTTAACATATGCTAATTTATTCTAAAATTACTTTTGTTAATTAATTTAACGTACACTTTATTTTAATTTGTTGAGCATGAAATACATATTAATTAGTTTAATATTAAAATTACTTGTTAATTTGTTTAACATGTGTAATGTGTTAATTAGTTTAACATTAAAACAAATTTTATGTGAATTTGAATAGCATGTAATAAATGTTCACTAGTTTGGCATTAATTTTATATGCATGCTAATATAAGTTATTTGTTAATTTATGATCCACATGGAATTATAAAATCATATAAGATAATTATGTTGTCTTAAACATTATTAAGACGCTTAGCTAGATAATTGAATAGGTTAATTTTTATAATATTTTAATTTTTGGATGACGATTGGGAACATAGTGCTCCATGATTAATATATGTGTTTATTAACTTAATCAATTGATGCGTAGTGTCATAATATGTATGTGTGTTAAACATAGTGCCTTGCACTATTTTTTTACATGATCCTCATAATATTTTTTATTTTATTAAAGAATGACTACTGCTTCGAAAAATATTATTGCTTTCCTCAACAAAGGGTTGAAACGCAATGGTGACAACTACGAAACCTGGAGCTTGAAAGTCCAGTATGTGCTAGAGGAGCAAGAGACTCTGGAGGCCATTAATAATGTCATGAATGAGTTTGAGGAAGGCAACATTTCTCAGCATAGGCGTGAGTGTGAAGCCTATGACAGATGAAAGAAAAAGAACTTCATTGCTCGCATTATGTTGTTAAGCACCTTAGATGATGACATCCTAAGGGAGCTTTGTCACGAATCAAAAATCACTAGTCATGATGGCACATAACTCGACCGCTAGGTAAGCCAACTGATAGACAAAACAAGCCAAATGAAATTATAGGAAAATAATGAAGAAATATCTAAACTTTTATAAATTTTCCAAGAACTAGTAGTACAAATCATGAGCTTCTAAGAATTTGAATTATAAGCTAATACAAATAATTACACGATCTGTTGAAAAATACATAACAGACTAATAAAAATCTAAATCCACCAAGGACAAGTAGCGGCTATATCCGGAATGCACGAACATCTTCAGGGTCAGCTCCCGACATCGCCATCAGTTCCGCTAAAAAATTCTGCATAAAAGATGCAGAAATGCAGTATGAGTAGAATCGATCTCATGTACTCAGTAAGTATTTTGGCTAACCTCATCGAAGTAGTAACAAGACTTTTTAGTAAAAAATGTGCTCACTAATAAAAGTCTGTACCGAAATCCAACAATAGAACTATACTACAATATAACAGAACGGAGTACACGAAACGAATGTACAAAACAATAACAGAGTACTGGAAGAAAACACAATTCAACAGGTATCAATATCTCACCCAATCATTTCCTTAGAGCGAAAACCAATAAATCACAATAATCACCTCGAAACTTTCATAATGTGAGAAGTATACTCAAGACCTCAAATCCAATGGCACGGCAACACCCTTCGTGCATTTATCTCATCTGCACCAATTATGCGTAAAACAGTACCAACCGAATGACAGAAAAGCCAATAACAGAAATGACAAAGTAGGAAATATGCCAACAACCATGAAGAACGAGAATATACATGAGAGCATCAGTAACAGACTAGACAAAAAACATAGAGGTAATGACAACGATTAGGAAAAAAGAATGTAACTTCAACTAACTAGCATGGTGAAGGCATGAAGATAGATATGACAAATAAGGAAGCAAACACATGATCTTTATAAGTTAACAAGTAGAGACATGAATAACTAACATGGAAGAAGGCCTATACTTAAGTGCAACAAAACAGATGACATGGATGCAATCATAACAATAGGAAGTAGGCATGATATTGGCAAGTTAAAAAAATAGAAGGCATGGTAACACGACAACAATTGTGATAGAGGATAAAGACAGAACAATAACGACAAATCACATAAGAACCATGAACACGACAATAACAAATCAAGGTAAAGACAGGAAAATCTGCAAGAAAAGGATATCACGACATAATGCATGTCTCTCGTCCTCACTTGCATGGAAACACCCTTCGTGCCATGAACCCACCATAACATGAAAGCGTAATGATATAAATGTAATGACACGACATCATCCTTCGTGCTTTTACTCATATAACATGGCGCGACATCACCCTTCGTGCTTTTACTCACAATGAGATGGCACGTCATCGCCCTCTGAGGTTTTACTCACAATGATATGGCATGGCATCATCCTTCGTGCTTTTACTCTCAATAATATGGCACGGCATCACCCTTCATGCTTTACACTCTCCTAACATGATAATGTATATACAATAGCACGACATCACCCTTCGTGCTTTACACTTTTTCTTACCCAACATGTGTATAACAATGACAACAAGGCAAGGAACATAAGTAACATCAAGGAGATGTTTAAACGGATAATCCAAATGAATCTCAATCACAACTTTCCAAGCCAACAATGGTTTAATAAACCCGCAAGAACCTTATTTTTCAGGTATTTTCACAAATCTCACGAATAATCTACAACCCAAGCATAGAATCTAGTATCTCAAGAATGTCGACTGTAGCAATGTAACAATGAGTACGCATAGTGATGACCGAGTTAAACACATCAATGTATTCTCAGGATTCCATCAAATTTGATCAAGTCATAATGAACTAATTGTTAGTATCCAACATTTAATACTATATTTTTAGTACCAAGGAATCAAGTGAGGCATGAAGCAAGAAGATCACGTGAATGTATGAGACACAATTTATAACATAATTTACCCCCGAGCTTGGTTAACCCTGGCACATGCATATATTCTCGTGACCTCATATATGTATCACCCCCGCATGTAGAAAACAATGTCAAATAGTAGGAAAAATTACCTCAACAAAGTTAGGCAAGACACTTAACTCAATTCGGCTAATTCAATACTCAATTTCGCTTTTCCTCTACAAAATTCACCTCCGCTGGGCTCAGTCTTGCCAAAGACGACTTAAATACATCACACAATGCAAGGGAAAACAATTTCAATTAATAAAGTTATGATTTTCATTAAATTTGTGAAAAGCCAAATTTTGTCAACTCCCGGGCCTGCCAGGTCAAAAACCGGGTCCAAGGGTAGGTCTTGACTACCCATAGCCTCACGAGTCCAAATATGTATTTTGTTTCCAAATCCGATTCTTATTCGACTCTCGAATCTCAAATTTCCGTTTTTCAAAGTTTTGACAAAATTCCCAAATTTTTCCCCAGATTTCTTAAAAATTGATGTTAAATCTTGTGAAAAAATCATGAAATGTAGTTGAGAATTGATTAGAGGCACTTTCCAAATGATTTGGTATGAAAATATCTTCATAAAATTTCCTCCTATCGAAGCTAGGGTTCAAAATATATCAAAATGAAGCAAAGTCTCGAAATTCTCTGCATTTAGCAAGTTGCAGATGTTGCATTTGCGACAGGGGGTTCGTAAATGCGAACAACATATCGCGAATGCGAAAAAGAAGCTCTCATGTCAAGGTCACATTTGCGGCCCAATACTTCACAAATGCGAAGACCAAAACTTCGCAAAAGCGGCAGGGTCCCTCGCAAATGTGGACTACCCCACATCGCAAATGCGATGGGTTTCTTCGCAAATGCGAATCTTCCCCAGCAGCCCAATTTTTTGCAAATGCGAGGGCTGCTTTGCAATTGCGAGCGTCACATTTGCGACAAAAACATCGCAAATGCGATGACACTAGAACCAACACTAAACTTTGAACAAAACAATCTGAAACTCACCCGAGCCCCCGAGGCTCCAAACCAAACACCCACACGAGTCTAAAAAAATAACACGAACTCGCTCGAGCGATCAAAACATCAAATTAACCTCTAGAATCACGAATCGGATGCCAAAACACATGAAGATCAAAGGAAACTTCAAGAACTTCTAGAATCGCAACCAAACATCCGAACCTTACCAAATCAACTCGAAATGGCGCCAAATTTGGCAGACAAGTTCTACATGATGAAATGCACCTACTCGGAGCCTCAACTCATGCATAACAACCTCGAAACAGTGAATCTCACCTCAAGTAAAAATCAATGAACTTTAGAACTTTGACTTCTACAACCGATGTCGAAACCTATCGAAACACATCCAATTGACCTCAACTTTTGCACACACGTCACGTTCGACATTACGGACCCACTCCAACTTCCGAAATCAAAATCCGACCCCGATATCAAAAATTTCACTCCCGATCAAACTTACCAATAATCCAACTTCCGCCATTTCAAGACAAATTTGACTACGGGCCTCTAAATTACAACTGGACGCGCTCCTAAGTCCAAAATTACCCAACGGAGCTAATGGAATCCACGAAAATCCATTACGAGATCCAATGCTAAAAGGTCAAACTTGGTCAACTCTTTCAACTCATTCTTCCAAATCGATTTCGGATAACTTGAAAACCAACACCGATGATTTACGCAAATCATAATACATCATACGGAGATACTCGAGCCCTAAAACTACCAAGAAAGGTTAAAATGCTCAAAACGACCAGTCGGTTCGTTACATCCTCCTCTAGTGCCAAGAGTTGTTCCAAAGTTGTCAAACAACGACGTAACCTTAATCTGCATATACCCCGGGATGATCCCCACGTAACCCTACTCCACATAAGTCTGCCGATGCAACATAACTAGAGATCCTTACTTCAACTTTGGTCCTTAACCTTAGAACCCAAATCCTCAACATCCAAAATTCATTACAAGCCTCGAATCTCACATCTACACATTGTATAAACCTGAACAACTGTGTCCGATCATAACCATAACGCCAATATGATATCGCATAATACGCCCCATTACTCAAACACTCACAGCAGGAACTGTTGACCACCATTACTGCCCAAAACAAACCTGGTGCCGGTAGCAAACATCATATCGAGTAGAGCCTCGTTCAAAACCTTCATACCCTGCCGATGATGAAATAAACATGATCAACATCTTAACCACTCATATGATCAATAAGCCAAGAAACTCACTCGTCCGACCAGGGCCATTGCCCAAATCTTCAGCAAGATATAGTATTATTTTTCCAAACCTCCCTCATGTCTAGAAATCTCATCTAAGCCAATATAAACAGCTCCACCGACAGACATCAATAATAATCTTACAGAACCCCCACACAACATGATCCCAAACACCAACAAGTAGTAATTCAGACATGACAAATAACAGTAGGAGAGCTAAATAAGAAGACTACTAAACAAGTTAAGCAGGCAGAGAAATTTTAGCATTTTACTATGAACTATTTTCAACAAAGTGAAAGCAAAACTACACAAAGTAAACATCAGGGGTAACATTTCATCACAGTACCGTTGCGGCGTGCAACCCGATCCCCTCATCTCAATCCACATAGGGAACCCATCGAGCCATAATACTCGGACTCACTGATCATGCGTGCGTCAATACCAAGCACATCATAGTGCACAAAATATAGTTGTGGGGAAATTATCAGGAACAAACAATACTGAGAAGGACAAGCACAAATACATCATGAAGGCCATCTCGCTGATAATTCCATGAGGCCTAAACTGAATCACAATTTTCGTGTGAAGAATCATGTAACCCTCACAACCTGTCATAGCATAAGAGAGAAACACATAACATAAACCAGGGCGTGAATAGAATCTATTCTGCCCGATGATATACCTGTGGTAACAACTGCGCAGGCGCAAGCAAATTCGATCTGATACAAAATACACATCCTCATTGGGCCTACCAATGGGCCCCCAAATCAACTTCGGTCACCCCCGAACTGACAAATAGCCCTCCAAAAGTCCATAACGACATGACAATGACACACACTATCATCTAGCTAGCTTTGGCCATATTTCACAGTCCACAACCACGAAATAATCTACTTCAGAGAACTCCCAGTCTCCAAATCCATAGAACACACGAATCACCCTTCCTTATCCCAATTCCACCGCCCAAATGTCTAACACATCTTTTGAATACAATCAACCCACGAGGAATACTTCTATAATTCTTATGTGCCACATAACAAAATCTGAATCTCAGCAGTCGACTAACCAGGAAAGCACCACAATATCAATGATGCATCCATAATTCAAAACACAATGCGCCTTCTGAAATGCAGACCCTTCTTAGGAAACACCAGGTAGTAATAGCATCCATCTAGACATCTGAAATCATCTGTGCTGTCTAAGAATCTATGACCTTCCCTTCAAAACTGAACCGTGACCTTGCACATGCAAAACTCAATCCCAATCAGCCAGAAACCTTCTATTTGATCTCATCTTGGAGGAAATCCCAATACGCAACATGTTCCTCACACCAGTAGGAAATATTCATCTTGAACCGTGATAGAAATCATCGAGAACCCCTTAGAAATCCATTTGCACATACCCATGCTATCATAACTGAATCCCTATAACTCAACCAAGCCACGCAATTGCTCAACCCATGAGAATTGCCACGACACACTTGTGGAGACCCACCACATCATAAGTACTCAAAGAACCGATCATATCATTATCGTGTTGATCCAATTTACAATCAATATCCCCTGTTTCCTCGGAGTTGATACCCCTCCTTGTGAGAACACCATGATCCTTACCCTAAAGCTCGCCATGAGAGATCCTAGCATAAGAACCACACCTCCTCAAGGCCCATAAGCCGTTGCTTTCCCTCTTAGCACCCCAAAGCACCACAACCGAGGCACCCACTCTGAAGAGACCTTCTGTAAATGCAAAGTCGCTTCCTCCACCACTTAGTCTTCTTGTTAATGAAATTCATAATCCACAATGATATAGACATACCGCGAGCCTCGACACCACCCAATGTAAATATCATATTCTAGCCACAACCACTAAGCCATCACTTAATCTTCTTGAGTCTGAACTCCTTAATAAGGCATGAGAATCAAATTTGTCCGCAACCTAACAATATGAAAAACCTTCCAACACACTCACAACTTGGAACTACACGTCACATGAAGACAAAAACCAAGCACCCATCAGTCTTTTTTACACCTCAAGAAAACTCCTCTCTTCCCATTACAGTCATCTGAACATAACCTGCGGTCACATCCTACTCATCATTTAGTCACCCAACCACTTGTCGACCACAAATTCCACTCATAGGGACATTACCTGGCGTTTAAGTCCAAAAGCACGTGTTCACACAACCAAAAATCAACGTGCTCAAGCGACCCCATGTACTTAGTAAGTATTTTATCTAACCTCGTCGAAGTAGTGACGAGACTTTTTAGTAAAAAAAATATGTTCACTAATAAAAGGTTGTACCGAAATCTAATAATAGAACTATACTACAATATAATATAATAGGGTACATGAAACAAATGAAAAAAAATAACAAAGTACTGGAAGAAAACACAATTGAACAGGTATCAATATCTCACTCAATCCTTTCCTTAGAGAGAAATCCAATAAATCACAATAATCACCTCGAAACTTTCATAATGTGAGAAGTGTACTCAATACCTCAAATCCAACGGTACGGCAACACCCTTCATGCATTTATCTCATCCTCACCAATTATGCGTAAAACAGTACCAACGAAATGGCAGAAATGTCGATAAGAGAAATGACAAAGTAGGAAATACGCAAACAGCCATGAAGAACGAGAATGTACATGAGAACATCAATAACATACTAGACAAAGAGCATAGAGGTAATGACAATGATTAGGAAAAAGGAATGTAACCTCAACTAGCTAGAATGGTGAAGGCATGAAGATAGATATGACAAATAAGGAAGCGAACACATGATCTTTATAAGTTAACAAGTAGAGACATGAACGGCTAACATGGAAGAAAGCCTATACTTAAGTGCAACAAAACATATGACATGGATGCAACCATAGAAGCAGGAAGTAGGCATGATATTGTCAAGTTAAGCAAAAAGAAGGCACATCAACACGACACCAATTATGATAGAGGATAAATACAGAACAGTAACGACAAATCATATAAGAACCATGAACACGACAATAACAACTCAAGGTAAAGACAGGAAGATATTTTCAAGAAAAGGATATCACGACATAATGCATGTCTCTCATCCTCACTTGCACGGAAACACCCTTCGTGCCATGAACCCACCATAACATGAAAGTGTAATGATATAAATGCAACGACACGGTATCACCCTTTATGCTTTTACTCACATAACATGGCACGTCATCACCCTTCGTGCTTTTACTCACAATGATATGGCACGGCATCACCCTTCATGCATTTACTCACAATGATGTGGCACGGAATCACCCTTAATTATTTTACCCCCAAAAATATGGCACGATATCACCCTTCGTGATTTACACTCTCCTTATATGATAATGTATATACAATGACATGACATCACCCTTCGTGTTTTACACTCTTCCTTACCAAACATATGTATAACAATGACAACAAGGCAAGTAACATAAATAACATCAAGGAGAGTGTTTAAACGGATAATCCAAATGAATCTCAATCACAACTTTCCAAGCCAACAATGGTTCAATAAACCTGCAAGAACCTTATTTTTCAGGTATTTCCACAAATCTCATGAATAATCTACAACCCAAGCATAGAATCTAGTATCTCAGGAACGTCGGCCGAAGTAATGTAATAAGGAGTACGCATAGTGACGACCGAGTTAAACACATCAATATATTCTCAGGATTCCATCAAATTTGATCAAGTCATAATGAACTAATTGTTAGTTTCCAACATTTAATACTATATTCTTAGTACCTAGGAATCAAGTGAGGCATGAAGCAAGAAGATCACGTGAATGTACGAGACATAATTTATAACATAATTTATCCCCGAGCTTGGTTAACCCTGGCACGTGCATATATGATCGTCACCTCATATATGTATCACCCTTGCATGTGGAAAACAATGTCAAGTAGTAGAGAAAATTCCCTCAACAAAGCTAGTCAAGACACTTATCTCAATTCAACTAATCCAAACTCAATTTCGCTTTTCCTCTACAAAATTCACCTTCACTCGACTCAATCTAGCCAAAGACGAATTAAATACATCAAACAATGCAAGGGAAAATAATTTCAATTAAAGAAGTTGTGATATGTAAAAAGCCAAATTTTGTCAACTCTCAGGCCCGTCCGGTCAAAACCCATGTCCAAGGGTAGGTCTTGACTACCCACAGCCTCACGAGTCCAAATATGTATTTTGTTTCCAAATTCGAGTCCTATTCGACTCTCAAATCCCAAGTTTCCATTTTTAAAGTTTTGACAAAATTCCCAAAATTTTCCCTAGATTTATTAAGAAATTGATGTTAAAAACCATGAAATGTAGTTAAGAATTGATTAGAGTCACTTACCCAATGATTTGGTATGAAATTCCCTTTACAAAATTGCCTCACATCGAAGCTAAGGTTCAAAATATATCAAAATGAAGCTAAGTCTCAGAATTCTCAGAATTTAGCAGGTTGCAGATGTCACATTTGTGACAGGGTGTAACGACCCGGCCGGTCGTTCCGTGAGATTAGCCCCATTTTTCCTGTTTATGCTTTGCCATGTGTTTCGTTGCCTATTTATGATGTGTTGGGTCGGTTGGTTCGGGTCCGAAGTGGTCGTGGTGAGAAATGAGACACTTAGTCTCTTAAGTTGGCCTTAAGGTTGAAAAAGTCAATAAGGAGTTGACTATTAGGTAAACGACCTCGGAATGCGGATTAGAAGTCTAGAGTAGAATTAGGCTTGAATTGGTGAAATTAAGTTTTTGGCAATTTCTGGTCGGCAGTGGAAGATTAGCTATCCGGATGGGAATAGAATTCCGGAGGTTGGGACAAGTTCGTAGCGTCATTTTGAATATGTGTGCAAATTTTCAGGTCATTCGGATGAGTTTTGGGTAGTTTCGGCATCGTTGATGATTTTTGGAAAGTTCGAAAAAATCTTAGGCTTGAATCCAAAGTTGATTTAGAATTTTGGAGTTTTTTTGAGTGATTCGAAGGATAGACTAAGTCTGAATAAGGTTATGGTATGTGTTGGCATGTTTGGTTGAGGTTTCGAGGGCCTAGGGTGAGTTTCGGGGGTGTTAACAGACCAATTCTTGGACTTGGTTTTGGCAGATTTTTGCTGGTGTGAAGGTTTTGGTGTTCTTCTATGCAATCGCATGGGTTTAGCTGAGGATTTCAGAGTTTTGTTCTATGTGATCGCATAATGGAGGTCGCGATCGCGTGAGTGTGTGGCCGTTGAGCATTGCGAACGCGTAGTGCAGTTCGCGTTCGCGTTCGCATAGAGTTTGGGGGGCGTGTGATGGGCTGAGCTGTTGTGCTATGCGAACACGTGAGGGAGGAATGCAATCACGTAGGATATATGTGGGCAGTGCTTCGCGATTGCGTGGTGGTTGACGCGATCGCACTGAAGAAAGGGCCTGGGCAGAAAGTTTATATTCAAAGACGAGGGTTTAAGTCCAATATCTCAAAAACCATTAGAGATCTCGGGAGAAGGCAAATTTTGAAGAGATTCTCAATATAGTGATTGGGGTAAGTATTTCTTACTTAGTTTTGGTTCAATTCCATGATTTAGTCTTGAATTTCATCATTTAATTTGAGAAATTAGAGTGGAAATTGGGATAAAATGGAAGAAAGATTTGGGAATTCTTTTGGGGATTTGAAGGGCCATTTGAGGTCCGATTTTGATGTTCTTGGTATGTATAGACTCGTGGGAGGATGAGGATTATTGTGATATTATTTTTATCAAATTTCGAGACGTGGACCCCGGCGTCGGGTTTGGCCAATTTCGGGATTTTTGGTTGAATTTGATAATTTTTGAGTGGGCTTCGTTCTTTAGCATATATTAATGATATAAATCTAATTTTTGGTAAATTTGGAGCAATTAGAGGCCCATTCTAGAGGCAAAGGCATTGAGGGATAGGATTTTAGCCGGTTTTGAGGTAAGTAACATTTCCAAACATGGTTCTGAGGGTTCGAAACCCCGAACTATATGCTATATGATTATAATTTAGGTAACACACATGCCAAGTGACGGGCGTGTGGGCATACACCGAGTGATTTGTGGTCTGGCTCATCCCATGGCACCGTCTAGTATCTATTTCCGATTGATATCCACACTTTTATTGATGCGGTTAATGTGAACATGCTAGAAATCATGCTAAGTGAAATTCTAGGGCTTCGCACCGAAAATGCTGAGACCTGAGTGGTCGTATATTGCTGTCTCCGTATGTGTTTATTTGATTTTGTATACTCAGTCCTGTCATAGCATATCATTTCATGCCGCAGTGTCAGAAATTGTTGATTTAATGTATTTATCATTGTTTCGGTCTAGTTCATGCATCTGTGAGCCCATGTGAGCGAGACTAGAGAGTAATGACTGAGTGAGGCCGAGAGCCTGTTATTGAGACAGTTATGAGATCGGACTGCACACGGCAACAATACTCTGATCATGCCTTCGTTGGCTTGATATAGCTCTTGGGCCAATAGGAGCCCCTCCGGAGTCTTTACACCCCCAGTGAGCGCATTGATATTGAGGGATGGATCTTCCCTGGACATGGATCTTGTTCGAAGTTGATGATATGTGAGGGATGGATCGTCCCCGGACATGGATCTTGTCCGAGTGTTGTATTCCGGAGATGGATCTTCTCCGTGGGGGCTGGATTGGCCTTTTCCTCAGTATTGAGTGACCACGGTCACCTGAGAGCCATATACAGTACTGAGTGAACTTCTGTGTGAGAGCTGTGAGAACTATGTGCATTTACAGACTGTTGATACATTGACATGTAGAGTACTGAGATATACCTGGGTTGCTTATCATATCAGTCATATTCTGTTTTCATTATCTGTTGAAACTGTGAGCTTGCCTAAATTCTGTGTACTGTTTTCATTACAATTATTGAGGTTTAGTCTGCCACTTCCTCTCAGCCCGTAGTTTGGGTTCGTTACTTCTGGGTTGGTGTACTCACGTTACCCCATGCACCTTGTGTGCAGATCTAGGTACAACGGGACCCGGTAGTGGTTGCTGAGATGCAGTCAGAGTTCCTTGGGAGGCATCGAGGTAGCAGTTGGCGATCGCAGCCTCGATTATCTCCTTGTCTATCCACCTATCATATTTACTTATTTCAGATAATTCTGTGTCGGCTCTGTATTTTGATATTATGATGTAGTAGCTCATGACTCGGTGACACTAGATCTGTGTTCGGGTTTTCTTTTATTTATGTTATTAGTGATGTTAAACCCTTAAATGCTTTTATAAAAACGAGACTCTTGTTGTAACTATAATGATTTTTCTTGAAACAACTTTTAGCGATGAAATGTGTGGCTTGCCTGATTTCACGATAGGCGCCATCACGATCGGGGTATTTGGGGTCGCGACAAGTTGGTATCAGAGCTCTAGGTTAAATGGTCTCACCAGTCATGAGCAGGTTTAATAGAGTCTTGTGGATCGGTATGGAGACGTCTGTACTTATCTTTGAGAGGCTACAAAACCCATAAGAAAAACCTCACATTCTTGAATTCTGTCATGCAGATTTGTTGATTCTGGAAATCTAAGCTTTTGTTGTTTTCATTCTTTCACAGATGGTAAGGACTCGCGCTACCGATCAGGGTGACCAAGCACAAGCTATACCAGCGAGAGGTCGAGGCCGAGGTCGAGGTCGTGGTAGAGGTAGGGGTGCAGCCCGCGCAGCAGCCGAGGCAGTACTTGTGGACCCTCCTATTATTCAGGATCAGGTCCCCTCCGCAGATGTTCCAGCGGGACCGGCAATGCCTATTGTGATCCCGAGTCTTCAGGAGACTCTGGCTTAGATTCTGACTGTGTGCACCAGCATTGCACAGGCAGTCCCTGTTTCTTTTACTACCGCTACTTCTAGGGGCGGGGGAGGCACTCAGACTCCAGCTGCCCGTACACCTGAGCAGGTTGTTCAGGGGCTTCAGACACCGGGGGAAGCTCCAGCCCAGCCGGTTGCCCCAGCTCAGGATTTTGTGATCCCAGTTATGCCAGACGATGAGCAATGCAGGTTGGAGAGGTTTAGCAGACTTCAGCCTCCGACTTTCAGTGGTACTGAGAGCGAGGATGCCCAAGGCTTCTTAGACAAGTGTTAGAGGATTCTTCGCACAGCAGGGATATTGGAGGCCAGTGGGGTCCCATTTACTACCTTCCAGTTCTCAGGATCTGCACTCGCTTGGTGGGAGGCCTATGAGAGGCATATACCTGTTGATGCAGCGCCCCTTACCTGGCGTCAGTTCTCCATTATTTTCCTGGAGAAGTATGTACCGCAGTCCTGCAGGGAGGAGATGCACATAGAGTTTAAGCAGTTGCATCAGGGGGAAACAGTGACATAGTATGAGATGAGGTTGTCCGAGTTGGCCCGTTGTTGGTTGGTTTCCCAATGCACACGCAAGTGTACGTGGTCGACAAGTAATACAGGATTTTAAGTCCAGATATCGTACCCACAAGGACTTGTGTAAACTACTTGCTAAATCACTCTAATCGTTATTTAACCAAGCCAATATAAAATCAGGGATATACCATTCTATACTAAAATTCTATGTAATAAATAATTATCAAGTGACAAGAATTATTGTGATGTATTCAGTAGAGACAAATATTCCAGGGTTG
>MDKJ01124864.1:0-36176 GCA_005239525.1 Nicotiana knightiana
TGATCAAACTGTGGAACAAGATCGTGTAAAGAAAATGCTTGCAGAGTATGTGAGCCAAGCTTTTCAAGGATTTGCGAGAGGATTACCGGCAGCGTTACCTACACCACCGACGCCACCCCCCAATAACACCATCACCATGGAAAATCCTCAATCTAGGTTGGCAAACTCAGGAAGAGGAGATACTCCTAATGAATCTCTCGAAACGAGATCAGGTATATCTAATAACTCAGAATTACAAAATTTACTGCTAACCATAGAGAAACAGATGAAGGAGCAGAACGATCGCATCGAAAAATTCCTGGAGTACCACCTATCATCAAAGGCATTGATGTTAATAGGTATTCTCAACAACCTTGGAAGCCAAGTGCGGCACCCTTGCCTATACCCAAGAAGTTTAAAATTCCTGACGTTCCCAAATATGATGGAACAACTGACCCACGTGACCATGTGACTGCTTTCACTACTGGGGTAAAAGGCAACGACTTAACAAAACAAGAGATTGAATCAGTCCTTGTCAAAAAATTTGGGGAAACACTTACCAAAGGGGCCCTAACCTGGTATTCTCTTCTCCCTGAAAATTCTATTGACTCTTTTGCTGAGCTTGCAGATTCGTTTATAAAAGCACACTCTGGTGCACAAAAAGTTGAGAAGAGAATGGAAGACATATTCAAAATAAAACAAGGAGACACGGAACTACTCCGTGAGTTTGTAGACAGGTTTCAACGAGAAAGAATGCAGTTACCCAGGGTGCCTGATAATTGGGCAGCCATGGCATTTGCAAGCAACCTAAACGATAAAAGCTCAGAAGCCACGAGACGACTTAAGGAAAGTCTAAGAGAATTCCCCGCTACAACATGGAACGATATATATAACAAGTATAGTACTAAACTCAGAATAGAAGAAGATATCATTGCTAGTTCGAGAGATGAAGATCATTCCAGATCCAGACGTCCTGAATCAGATAGAAGATCAGGTAAAAACAGGTACGATCCTTAATTAGGACCCTCAGGATGTGATATTTGCCCCAGGTTTGAAAACACTAGGTCAGACTATAGACCACAAGGAAGAGACGTAGTCTCATCCTCGTCTAGATCCAGAAAAGATTGAGATGAACGACCTAGAGGCAATACTCAAATTGGGGATCATACCTTTAATGTAAGTACTACTGAACTTGTCTCAATATGAGGAACATGGGAGACAAATTCAAGTGGCCCAAAGAGATGCGGTCAAATCCAAGTAGAAGGAACCTAGATCACTGGTGTGAATTCCACAACGATCATGGGCACAAAGCTGTGGATTGTAGATTTTTACAAGGTGAAGTTGAAAATTTATTAAAACAGGGATATTTAACAGAATTGTTTAGTGATAAAGGTAAACAGGAATATATGAGGAACAGGTAGGAGCCCCCAAAGCCTCCTTCTCCAAAACGAACCGTCAACGTGATACACGGAGGTGAAGAAGTAAACAGAGTGATCTGCAAAATTACCACAAAGTTCACAATTACACATAGGAAACGAGCTCGTGAAAATATGGAAGAAGACGATATAACCTTCAATGATGCAGATATCGGCGGATTAATGCTTCCGCACAACGATGCTCTGGTAATATGTGTACTTATTCATGACACTAACATAAAAGAGTGTTGATTGATCCAGGCAGTTCAGTCAATATCATTTTTCTAAGAGTCGTGGAAGAAATGCTAGTGGGGAATCAAGTAATCCCAAGGGCACGAGCCATATCAGGGTTTGATAAATCTACGGTTGTAACAAAAGGAAAAATTGAGCTTAGCACTTATGCTGAGGGGGTGATCAAAAGTACCAGGTTCCAAGTCATCGATACTGACATGGCTTATAACGTGATCGTGGGAAGGCCATGGATCCACGACATGAAAGCGATACCCTCCACGTTGCATCAGGTAATTAAATTCCCCTCTGAATGGGGGATTCAACAAATCAAAGGAGATCAGCAGACCGCAAGAAATATAAACTCTGTGGTACACTACAACAAGAAAATAGAGGTGGAAGAATTACGAGATAAGGGAATCTCCCAAGCAGGTAACGCCGCCCAAACAGGCATGGAAGAAATTACTACCCAAATAGGTACGGAAGGTATTATTGCTGAAACAGGTATGAAAGAAAATACTTACGAGAAGGAGAATCAAGTTACCACGGAAGGTGTACTATACCACACAGATGCAGATTCCAGACCGGACGTCATTCATGAACCGGAGGAAGATGAGCACATCAAAACAACTACGGAGGAGCTCGAAGCTGTTCCGTTATCTGAACAAAAACCTGAGCAGAAAGTGTATATAGGCACGAGGCTAAGCCCCACTCGAAGAGGTAAGTTAATTGATTATTTAAAGGCTAACGCAGACTGCTTTGCGTGGTCCCACTCAGATATGACAGGCATCCCACCAGAAGTGATGACTCATAAACTAAATGAAGATCTATCCTTCGTACCTGTTAAGCAGAAGAAAAGAAAGCAAGGACCATTCAAGAATCAAGTGATCGACGAAGAGGTACAGAAACTTTTGAAGATTGGTTCGATACGAGAGGTAATGTACCCTAACTGGCTGGCAAACACCGTGGTAGTACCTAAAAAGAATGTCAAGTGGAGAGTATGCGTAGATTATACTGACTTAAATAAAGCATGCCCCAAAGATTCATTCTCATTGCCACATACAGATCAAATGACTGATGCCACAGCAGGTCATGAATTATTGAGCTTCCTAGATGCATATTCTGGTTATAATCAGATTAAAATGAATCCCTCAGATGAGGAAAAAACTTCCTTCATTACAAACAGGGGGACTTACTGTTATAAAGTTATGCCTTTTGGCTTGAAAAATGCTGTAGCCACCTATAAAAGGTTAGTGACTAAAATGTTTCAAGAATATCTTGGAAAGACAATGGAAGTCTATATGATGATATGTTGGTAAAATCACCACAAGCACAAGACCATTTCCAGCATCTCTCTACTGTTTTTGATATTTTACGCATGTATAATATAAGCTAAATCCATAGAAATGCGCTTTTGGAGTGCAATCAGGTAAATTTTTGGGTTTCCTTGTATCGAACAGAGGAATAGAGGTAAATCCCGCTCAAATTAAAGCTATAGAGGAAATACCTGATATTTTAACAAATAAAAAGGAAGTTCAAAGACTGACAGGGAGAATAGCAGCTTTGGGTAGGTTTATTTCTAAATCTTCCGAAAAAAGTTTTAAATTCTTCTCAGTTCTCAAAAAGCAGAATCAGTTCGAATGGACTGAAGAATGTCAGTAAGCCCTCAAGAATCTGAAGATTTATGTATCGAAACCACCACTGCTTTCAAAGCCAAAAGAAGGGGAGAGATTGTACATCTACCTGGCTGTCTCAGAAATTGCTGTAAGTGCAGTATTGGTAAGAGAAGAAAAAGGTAAACAATCACCTATCTATTATGTAAGTAAAACTTTGCTAGATGCTGAGACTAGATATCCACATCTGGAAAAGTTAGCCTTAGCTTTAATAATGGCATCTAGAAAATTACGACCCTATTTTCAATGCCACCCAATCACCGTTGTGACCTCATATCCTTTAAGAAATATTCTGCATAAACAGGAATTGTCAGGAAGATTAGCCAAGTGGGCCATAGAATTAAGTGAGCATGAAATAAACTATAAGCCTAGGACTGTAATTAAGTTTCAAATACTAGCTGATTTTGTTGCTGACTTTAGTAATAACATTGTACCTGAAGTAGAAAAAGAGTTAAAACTCTTTAACGGTGATAATCCAGGCCTGTGGACCTTGTTCACCGATGGTTCTTCAAATATAAAAGGTGCCGTATTAGTCATAGTCTTAATATCACCCACGGGTGAAAAGACACGACAAGCTATCAAGTGTTGTCCTATAACTAACAATGAAGCAGAGTACGAAGCTGTTATTGCAGGGCTTGAACTCGCACGGGAGCTCTCAATCGAGCAAATTGTGATCAACAGCGACTCCCAACTGGTAGTAAATCAGATACAGGGGACTTACATCGCTCGAGAGACTAGAATGCAACAGTATCTTGAAAAAGCACGAGAGCTCGTGAGACAATTCAAAACATGGAAGGTAATGCAAATACCTAGAGAGGAAAATGCAGAAGCAGATGCATTAGCTAACCTCGCAGCAGTCACGGAAGTAACGAACAAAGACAATACAATTGTCGTTCAACTATTTCATTCAATAATAGACCAGGACAGGAATGAGGTAACTTTCAACAACCTAACCTGGGACTGGAGAAACGAAATTCTTTTTTTTTTGCAGAATGGCACCGTACCTGAAGACAGGAAAGCAGCTCAAGCACTTCGCCGCAAAGCTGCACGGTACTGCCTTATTCGCAACTCACTTTATCGCAAGATGTTCGGAGGACCCCTAGCTAAATGCCTCGGACCTAACCAAACGGAATTTGTGATGAAAGAAGTCCACGAAGGACACTGTGGAAATCACTCAGGGGCGAGATCCTTAGTGAAAACCCTAATCAGAGCTGGATACTATTGGCCTAAGATGGAAGAAAAAGCCGAGAACTTCGTATCCAAATGTGACAGGTGCCAAAGGTTTGCTAATAACATGCATCGACCAGGGGAATTATTGCATCCAATAATATCCCTATGGCCTTTCATGAAATGGGGTATGGACATAGTGGGACCTCTTCCCACAGTTAATGGCCAGGTACGGTTTTTATTAGTGGTAACCGACTATTTTACAAAATGGGTAGAGGTAGAAGCGTTCAAACAAGTGCGAGAAAAGGAAGTTAAAAGCTTCTTATGGCGAAACATAATATGCCGCTTTGGAATACCAAAGGAAATCGTGTGCGATACTGGCCCACAATTCATAGGCTCGCAAATCATAGAATTCTTCGAAAGTTGGAAAATCAAGCGGATCACGTCAATGCCGTACCACCCCGTGGCTAATGGTCAAGCTGAATCAACGAATAAGGTCATCATCAACAATCTAAAGAAGCGACTGGATAAAGCCAAAGGAAACTGGCCCGATGAGTTACCAGCAGTACTATGGGCATACAGAACAACTTCAAAAATAGCCATGGGAGAAACTCCGTTCGCACTTGTTTATGGATCAGAAGCCTTAATACCTGTGGAGATTGGCGAACCAACCATAAGGTTCTCAACAGCCATGGAGGGAGAAAACGACGATGAATTGAGGACCAACCTGGACCTGCTCGAACCACGGAGAGAAGCAGCATTGATACGGATGGCAGCTCAAAAACAAATCATAGAGCGTTATTACAACCGTAAATCTCGTCTCAGGTACTTCAAGATTGGGTACTTCATCCTCAAAAAAGTCTTTCAATCAACGAAAGAAGCAGGTGCAGGAAAGCTAAATCCAAACTGGGAAGGACCTTACAAAATTCGAGGCATAGCTGGGAAAGGCGCCTATGAGTTGGAAGCTATGGACGAAATATTTCTACCAATAAGCTGGAACGCCATCCACCTAAAGAAGTATTACTTCTAAGGAAAAGAATATCCCGTCAGGTATCAAACGTTCGATTTTATTTTGAACATTAGAAATTTTACTATCTTTTTTAGATGATAGGCATAAAGCTAACCCATCACCAGATGATGATATTAGACCTGCAAAGACGCGAGGAAATAACACAATTCCCGGTGTAGGGTTACACTTTCTGATGGACGTTTTAAAGGGTTAAGAAGTCATCATCTAAAAAATTATATACCTTCGAGTCCGGAATATTTTTCCTTTTCAGGAAAAGGACCACAAGGAAGGAATAATCAAGTGCTCGAGATTTCATTCTTCAAAGATCAAAGACTTGGGGGACTATACAGTAGTGAAGACTAAGACGAAGCACAGAAGACTATCAGAAAGCCAAAAGCTCGAGCCTGAAGACCCATCTACCCGACGACACAAGTGATACGAGCAGAATCGAAAGTAATCAAAAGAGTCATCCAAATACAAAGCCTAATGCAAAAAGCAAAAACCTTTGAACATGTTCAGGTTGAAAGGCAAAATATTAGTCACGAGAAAGAAATGTACATCTTTATACTTATTCAAAGTTGTTGTAGCAAAAACAGTTAGGGGTAAAAGATCATCATCAATATACTCATTCAAAAAAATGTTATCAAATAAAATAGTTATGGATGAAAGATCTAAATCCTTGTATTTGTTCAAGAAACTGTTATCAAATAAAAACAGTTACGAATAAGAAAACATTTCCCTCGTTCTTATTAGAAAACTGTTTCCAAAACAGCTGCGGGTAAAAACCCCAATCTTTATAAAAACTGTTACTAGTAAAAAATAATTTTTTCCTTGTATTAATATCGAAAAACTATTACCTATGAAAAACAGTTACGAAATACAAGAGTATATCAAATATGTTAAACAAAAACAGTTGCAACATGAGTTTTAGACGACAACCAAACACATTTAAAATGTCATGGAAGTTCAAACAAAAACATTTCCTTGGAAACATTCTCAAACATGTGTAAAATTCCTATCACTCTATTGCATTATCATGAAGTTGAGACGTCTTCTTCATGACAATTATAAAGGTCCCTCTTCCATAAACTATGCCTACTACAAAAAGGCACACGTTTAATATGACACCGTGCCTATTACAAAAAAGGTATGAGTAATCTAAAGCATTCTACATGCAAAACTCAGAGGTAAAACTAAAACCTCGAAAAATGAAGCATGCAAAAGACTTGAAGAGTGAAACAAAAACTCAACAAAAGTCATATTAGCATTAATATATTAAAACGGCTAAGCAAAAAACTAAGTATTAACTTATACTTAGCCGTATGGAATTTTTAATATATACATTGAGATGCCCCTAAGTTGTCATTTGGGGACTTTAAAGAAATCCAAATTTACCCCCGATGGGACTGGGGGTAACCACCAATTGGGACAAAGAAAAAAAAAAGGAGGGATGAACCAACTAAACTTTTTCAAAGAGTGGGGTTGACTTCACTGGCAGAAGGAGCGGGAGCAACTAGGGATGAAGAGGCATGAGCGGCTGGAGTCCCACCATCAGGTGAAGAGAGGTTATGACCTTGTTGAGCCTTCTCCATGGCTTCCTTAGTTTTAGCTATTTCAGCACTAAGGTCAAAACCCTCTTGAATCATTTCCATCAATGTGTCAAGGCGAGAATTCATGTACGCCCAGCTCATATCGACAGCAGCCACCTCTTCAAGATCTTCATAATCCTTTGCCCATACTTGAAGCTCAGCTCTCAATCCATCCTTCTCCGCTTCCGCAGCTCATGGGCAGCCCTTAACGGTACAATGACTCCTCTAGAGTTTGAGCTTTGTCTAAAGCCTTACGAAGGTCCTGTTGAGTACGAGTGAGTGATTGCACGAGCTCGCCCGAGTATTCCTTCTTCTTCCCCAACAAGTTTTTCAAGTCTCTAATCTTCTCTGAGGCACGGGACAGCTGCTCAGCGAACAAAGACTCCAGAACACTCTTGTCTTTATCAGCCTGACTGTAAGAAGCCTTCTCTACTGCCAGTTCTGTTGCCATGAGTCTCATCTGCCGCTTCAAGGTACTCCTTTACTCTTCGAAAACATCCATGTCAATCCTTAGGCTATCATACTGTGCTTTCCAATTATCAGCATCGGCCTGCAACTCTTATGTCTCCTGGTCCGTGTTTGAAATCTACTTCATAAGCTCTATGCCTATAAGGTTAATCTACAAGAAATAAACCAGTCAGATATGGTAAATTTCATATACGAAAATGAAAGAGGATAACTTGCATCATACCTTCAAAGAAGTATGCACGAACTCACTGGCCCATGTAAGAGCACCATGGCTAGCTAGCTTGGCTTTCTCAGAGGGACCTATCAAAGGCTTGAGCCACACTTCGGGCTCACCCGTTTTCTTGAAAAGATTCCCCTCAGCTGGAACCTCTATTAACACCTGCCACATCTCTTTGCTGGAAGACCCTACTTCCCTAGCGGAAGGCATGGAAGTAGGCAAAGATGAAACAACAACAGGCATAGAGGGTTGAGGAGATGGAGAAGCCACGGGCAAAGCAGCAGGCACGGAGGGTTGAAAAGTCGAGGAAGTTACAGGCAAAGCAACATGAGAAGCCGAAATAGCCAACGGAACAGATAAGACAGCTTCTCTCAAAGAAGCAGGAAAGACAGCAGCCAAAGGGACATCATCAGGAGCAAGATCAACACCCTCATGAATAGGGGAATGTGAAACATCATCAAGGACAGAGGGCTCAACCACAGACACGGAAGGCAAGGTCAAGGGGGTAAGCTCATCATCTGAAACCACACGCCTTCTCCGTGGCCTGTGTACTAAAGCACCTTCTTCTTCTTCTTCTTATTCTTCTTCTACGGAACGAGACTTACGGATCTTCCTCTTTGAGGAAGATGAACTGACAATAATTTCTTGGGCCTGAGCCAAAGACATCTTTGGGATAGATGAGGCAGACACCCCACGAGCAGAGAACCCTATTAAAAGGGAAAAAGTTAAACGACAAAGAAAGAAGAGACTCGAGTAAGGAAAGAAGCAAGAACAAGAGCTTCACTTACCGTGGGTCTTTACATGCCAACCATACCTCCCAGCGAGGTACTTCCAAGATCTCTCTTCTAAAGGAGCATCACACAATAATTTTTCTACCCAATCACGAATACCGGGGACATTCTCAACAGTATTCATGATTGCTGAGAGAAGAAGAAACAAATACGGTGTTAATAAAACATCTCAAGTCAAAACGAGGAAAAGTAAATAAATGTGAGCTAAAGCATACTCACGTGCGCGATTCCACTTCTCAGGGAAGGGAAGATTTTCTTCACCCACTAAACCAACAGTGGGTACAGCAACATACCGGAGGTACCAACCCCTATCCTTATCATCTCCAGGGGTTACCAGCACTCTTTTGCTTCTAGCAGTCAGAGTAAAAACCCCTTCACGAAATAAGGTAGGAGAGTAGAGGTGAATAAGATGGTTGAAGGTAAAAGGAACCGAGGCTAAAGAAGCCAAACTCCTAAGACATGCGAAAACTCGCCACACAAGCGGACCGACTTGTCCTAAGCAGATATTGAAAAAAATGACAGAATTCAATTATGACTGGGTCAATGGTGGGTCTAAACCCTAGAGTGAAACGGTACGTATTAACAAAATAATATCCCGTCTTGTAAGATGTAATTCTTTGATTACTATTCAGAATATAGACAGGGAAATCAGGCCTCCAAAATCACTCCCTACTAACAAGAGAAATTTGACCCTCAGTTATAAGGGTTGAATACCTTTCGACACTTTCAAGAGAAGAAGATTGGTCTACAAGAACTTGACTATCCCTAGCAAAAACAAACTCAGCAGGGAAAATTTCATCAACATCAGGTTCACGAAGGCGTTCACCTCTACGTCTAGACAAAGACCGAGAAACCCTAAACCTCGGAGAAACTTGAGATCTAGTGGAAGGAGAAGGAACTATCTGATAAGAAGAGGAGCCCCTCGAAAGAGTGGATCCTAAACTTCTAAGTCTACCACCCCTCCGACTCCTAGTCAGAGCAGAAGATGGCGTTAAATTTTCAATATCTATTACTCCCTGAGGTTGGTTTGAAGAAGACATGTTTACAAAGGCAAGAAGAAAGTTCTTTACAAAAGACAAAGTTAGAAAAGTGTTTCGTGGAAGCAAAGAAAAGAAGAAAGGTATTTATACTTGAGGACAACCGTCAAACATGGGAAAAAAGAAAAATAATGATGAAAAGTCATAAATGAAGATGTCACTTCGGGACTTGCACAACCGCAAAAAGCCCTAAAAGGTGCCGAGTAAATGCAGAACAATTCGAAAAGGACACGTGGTATGAGCATTAAATGGAAGTGACAAACGACGCCTATGGTGCAGAGAAGGATATAATGATTCGAGGAAAAGCGGCGGCAAAATATTCCCGCCATAAATGAATATCCACTTACCAATATTAATCGTTAAATATATGGTAAGTGGGGGGACTATCTGTATTAGTAAAAAAGAGTTTTACATGTAAGCCAACTTTTGACAACTCAGCCAGTCACGTGGACACAGGAAAACACGACAGCTGGATGTGATTCTTTGAAGAGGTACAGAACAAAGAGAAACGATTCAGTAAAACCTCGAGCTTATCAGCCATGTGAAACTCAACCTGATCAAAACAGGGGAGAGGCATGGTCAGAATGAATCTAGACAAAGTTACGGGCAAATTTAAAGACCCACAATTGATTACTCGAACGTTATGTAACCGTACCCCAATTACCGTTATCATTTGTAACGCCTCATTAATGTCGTAATTAGTCATTAATGAGCAACCATAACAAGAGTTGTACGTTATAGGAATATCCTATATAAGTGAGGGAATACAACTTGTAAAGGCATCTGATTCTCGAATATAATTGACTTTGCTTTTCTATATTTCTGCAATATTGTCTGTTGTTCATTTTTCTCTATTTCCTTGATTATCAGTAACCCGTGTTCACCTTAAAAATAGCTTTAGTCAAAAGGGTCTAATTCTTTGGTTAAAAACCTTTAATCAGAGCTTGGACGGTAGGGCCTTCCTCCTCCTCAACAATAACACAACAGTCCTCCTCCTCAATAATAACAAATTTCACAACCTGATGCAATGTTGATGCCGCAGCCCCAGCGGGATGTATTCATGGGCGTCCCAACAACAGATTATAGGATGCCGATATGTCTATCACCTGAAATTCAATTTCGAACCATGTAGGTCCCATCTGCAGGCAAAGACTGATTGCACAAATGGTAGACCTCTGAGAACCGTCGAAAGCCTTTTACATTCATAGATCCTTCTTTGATATCGTGCAACCCCTTGCCCAATTTCTTGAGTGTTGTCAACGGACAGATGTTTAGGCTGGATCCCCCGTCGATCAGAATCCTGGTGATGAAGTAGTCCTCATATTGCACAGTGATGTGCAGTGCTTTGTTATGACTTATCCCTTCAGGCGGCAACTCGTCCTCATGGAAAGTGATCTTGTGACTCTCCAGTACTTGACCTACCATATTGGCCATTTCTCCACTAGTTATGTTATTTGGCACATATGCTTCGTTCAACACTTTCATCAAAGCATTCCTGTGTGTCTATGAATTTTGTAGCAATGACAGAAGGGATATCTGGGTTGGAGTTTTGTTCAGCTGATCGATGACTGAGTATTCCATTGCCTGCACCTTCCTCCAAAGAACATCTGGGCCTATCTCAATGACGGGTGGCCTGTTGGAAGCATTCTTGCTAGACTCTACCAAGTGTTCAGGTGTATAGACCCTGCCGGTCCTTGTCATCCCCTGTGCAACACCAGCTTCTTCTATCTTGACTTTACTTTTCCTTCTTGCTTCAGCGTTGTAATCCCAAGGTACAACCTTGTCGTTGAAAGGCGGCGTGGTTGACACTGTCACTGTGATTGGTGCAGCTACTTTCACTTCAAATGGAATGGGTGCCTTAACAGGTGGCATAACTTCAACCTCGAACGGAAAATGTGTGTTTGCAGGTGGTGACATTTCAAACTTGAATGGGAGTGACGCAGTTACCTCGACGTCTCCGGATGACTGAATCTGGACTATGATTAACCCAATCGCCCCCTCTGGGTCCCAATATTCTTCTATCTCTATCATGTTGATACCCCTATGGTTTGGACGCGGATTGTTGCAAACATTGGGAGCAGCCTCCTTTGCTTGGATGACCTTGTTATCAATCATAGAATGGATCTTATCTTTCAATGGGCGACATTCATCAATTGTGTGCCCCTTCATGCTGGAATGGTATGCACAAATCTTATTAGGATTGACCCACTGGGATGGATTTTTAGGGGTTATAGCACGAATAGGAGTGACATAACCGACAACTTTTAATCTTTCATACAGATGGTCGATAGGTTCAGCAATGGCAGTGTATTGTTTAGGAGGTCTGTGATTAAAGTTGGGTCGAGGTCTCGGGAAATTTTGGCGAGTAGGGGGTGATTGGAAGTGAGATGGCTAAGAGTTATAGGTATGATAAACAAGATATGGTTGGGAATATCATGGGGAAGTAGGCTGATATGTAGACGGTGGAGATGGCTGATATGTTGGTGGAGGTGCTGACTGATAGGTGGGCGAGGGTGCTTGATATGTGAGTGGGGAAGTTTCGTCTACCAACGGGGATTTGGGTCCCTGTGGAACCAATACTGTTCCTGTATCTTTCTTCTTGGATATACCACCAGACTACAAGGCTTTGTTGGTGGCCTGTAGTGACTCAAAGTTAGTGACCATTCCACTCTTGATACCTTCTTCAATTCTCTCACCCAGCTTGATGTTGGAGAATTTGTGGTTTTCAATCACAATTAGCCTCTCATAATACTGCGGGTCTTGTGCCCGGACGAAAAATTTGTTCATTTGTTCTTCCTCTAGGGCAGGCCTGACCTTGGCTGCTTCAGATCTCCAGCGAACGACATACTCGCAAAAATTTTCGGTGGGCTTCTTTTTAAGGTTCTGGATGTAGAACACATCTGGTGCATTCTCCGTATTGAACCTGAATCGGTCCATGAAGTCCGATGCCATACTTACCCAATCGGACCACTTCTTAGGGTTTTGGCTGATGTACCAAGATAAAGCATCTCCTGTGAGGCTCCTCATGAACAATTTCATGCGAATCTTCTCGTCTCTTCCTACTCCAACCAATTTATCACAATAGGTCCTCAAATGGACCCTGGGATCACCTGTACCATCGAACATTTCGAACTTAGGAGGTTTGTAACCCTCCGGTAGTTCAACATCGGGCTGTATGCAGATATCCTCATAGTTCAACCCTTCGACTCCCTTGCTTCCTTCAACGCCCTGAACTCGACTAGTCAGCTTCTTGAGTTCCTCGACCAAATTCTTAATGAGCATATCCTTCTCACTGGATTCAGGTGTGTAAGAAATGTGTTGGGTGGAGTGAGGTAGTGTCTCCACGTATATGGGGTTGTTCTAATGACCTGATGTTTGAGCATAGAGGTGGTCACTTGTGGAGTCTTGTGGTTCAGGGATAATCAGCGGGGTATTTCTTGTAGCGTGGAAAGTGTTGTGCTGGTGCTGTGGTGGGATAATTTGATTTTTCGGTGGAGTTGTATGATGATGAGTTGTGGGAGGGTTATGTTTTTTTGGGGTGTGGGATTTTGAGTGACATCTGGGACACTGAGTGAGAATGATAAATTTTCCAAGTTCCGAACATGCTCAAGCTCCCCTTGGATTTTCAACAACCTTTTCTCGAGTTGTGACATAGCATCGTTCTGAACCTGATTACCTTGATTGTCAAGAGCTTCTGCTTATTCAGCTGTCATTGTGTTTTCTTGTCTGATGTTGCTCAAATCTTCCATTTTGCCTTTGCCTTTGCCTTTAGATGGACTAGGATGAGGAGGAGGTGGAGGGACCCTGGATCTTATGTGATATGATGATGATGCCAGAATGCACGAACTAACCTTTGGGGGGGGGATAATCAAAATAAAGAAACAAAAACAAAAATAAAAGGTAGCCAAGTCAATGAGGATCATGAGAAAATATTGCAGTATTTAAACATATAGTGCAAGAATAAAATCGTGTCCTAACTCGGGAGCCTCGTTGTGCCCGAGGTAAGCCTAGCGACAAGTTGATTTGGAGAACATAGATGCCAAAATGCCTCATTTCATTAATGTAAAATAGACGAATCCAAAATGACACTAAAATAATAAGCAAGAAATAAAGTCACTAAAGGCACTTGGCCTTATTACATTTGAAAAGGCAATGAAAAGGAAACCTAGACTACTTGGTCCTACAAGGACCTTCCCCAGGCTCGATCTTCTTGGCTCTATCAATCAGGTTCCCTAGGTCGTGCATGCCCAACAACAGGTATACCCTTGCTAGATTCCCTCATTCGTTTCCCTCAGCATTCTAGCAGTCGGTGACTCTTTTCCTCGTCTTCGCCTCTAGATCCATCAAACCCTGCTCCAAATATTCCAGCCTTTCGTTTGACTTGATATCCCTTTCCTTCCACTCATCGATCAGTTCCAGATCAGTATTGTGTTGCTCCAGATGCTTGGCCTCGTACTCACGAACCCTTTTGCGCAGTTTGTTGTATTTCACTTAAGCCTTGGTCGCTTCGTCTATGACCCTGTTTCTGCCGATTCCTGGCTCAACTATCCGTGTTATGTTGTCTTCCAACCATGATAGGTAAAGTCATACACGCCCTACGTGGTATCTGTCGGGCTCGATGGTGTACTTTTGTACAATAACCTTTAGATGCCACATATGCTGAGCTTCACATTTGTACGGGATGTCGCCGTCTTGGAAATCTGCCCTGTAATGGCTCATTTTAGAGACTCGCAGTATAACTTGCTTCCTACCTGCCTGTCTCATAACCTTGATGGGAACATAAGGGTATATGCCCCTTAAACCGATCAACACCAGGTGCGGAGCGCCCCTCGATCTGATGATGAACTCACTGGTGGGGAACCATTCAAACATCCATTGAACTTGGTCCTCGGTCAAATTGTCGAACAACTACGCCCATTCCGTGGCATTTTCTGGTTGAGCAAACCTGTCTGGGATGTAGGTCATTCCCTTAGGGTGATGGAAGTCTATATGATCATTCCATACCCTTCGTGGAAACTCTTGACGATATTGACCCCTTTGGAGATGCTCCAATAGCTAAACCTGTAGTAACATATTGCAACCCTCAAAGTGTTTGAACCCCTTCTGGAAGCGGCCCAAGGCTCGGTATATGTCTGCTATGATCATAGGGATAATGGTATATGTTTTCCCTTCAATCCCCTCCATTAAGGTTTTGGCTACCATAGCCAGTCTAGTGTGAATACTATCTCTTTTTCTTGGAAATATTATCATACCCAGGAAGCAAACAACGAACATAAAAACCCTGCGGTGAATATGACCCAAGGAAGTAATAGAGAATTCGTCGTGGAAGATATGATAGGATTTGCTACGGACGTATCGTTCATAGAGATAGTCAAAAGGTATGTAGGACTCTGTCAGGCACTCTAAATCATCATTCTTTTTCAAGCCCATCATTTTTAAGAATCCCCTAGCGGCACGGTTTTCCGGCACCAACAAACCTGGGCTGTCCCAAGGTAATCCCGCGAAGTCCCCTATCTCCTCCAAGAGGGGGGTCATTTCTATGTTTCCAAAACGGAACACAGACCTTTCTCTGTCCCAAAACATAGTGACTACTTCGATCAACATGTTGTTTGGTTAAATACCCAGTAAAGAGGGCAAGTTTCCGAGGACCCTCTTCACATGGTATTTGTCACTTGGTGAAAGGTCTTCCCACCAATCCAGAAACAGTGGTGGGATTCCTTAAACCGTGCCAAACCTGGGGACTTCGTGCCTCATTTTCTGAAAAATAGATAAGGTTAGACCCTTACCCCCACCAGACTCAACTATTTATACACTTATGATTAGCATAGAGGCATTTAGTTCTCCAAATAAATGCACAAAAGGTGATTGCGTCCGTTGGGATTATGAAAAACCCGGTGGACTTTTGGATAAGGATGTCTTAAAGGTTTATTGTGCGGACGACACATTAACTCGGCTAGGTTTGACCATGATGCATGTACAATACAATAGAGTAAGGTTTCTATAGGGTTTTAGACTGGTACCCTCAAGCAGACAACTTGAGGGGGAAAGGCACAGAACCGTCAACTGCACCGCTGATCGACTAGTTTTACCACAAATAAGTTTTTCCAAATTTAGGGGTGATATAAAAAAGGAAGAGCGCAACCACTCATCAAGTGTTGCTATAATATTTGTATAGGCACGAGTGGAATATGATGTTGAGCATGATTATGCAACAATAAATGAGCAATAAAAGCATGTTGTCATGTATTTGCACGTTATGAAAGAGGTAAATACAACAGTTATGATTGAAAAGCAGTTACAAAGGAAAACAAAAAGAAACATGTCAGTTTTGATTTTGAGAAGAACAAGTACTTGAAAGTGATAAACAATTAATTGCACATAAATGGGGAAAGGGAAAGGTTGCAAGTATTATCAAATTAAAGACAAATTCACAAAGCAGTTTGAAATGGTAAAATCCTAGAATATTTCCCCAGCAGAGTCGCCATGCTGTCGCACCCCCTTTTTTCCTCTCCTTTCGGATCAGTCAGGGTTTTTGACATTATTGGGACAACTCGTTTCCTTTTGGGAAAGGGGTAAGGAATTGAAGAGTAGCCACCTAATGAATTAAGGTGCGTTAGGGAACCTACTAAGGGTCATTTACAAACACATATTGGATAACCAGGGTAAGGGCTTGAAATTACTTCAACGGGAAGGTGTTAGGCACCCCTCGAAGTCCACAACTGTGGTTCCCGACCAAACAAACTTTGTGAATTTTAAAACAGGTAGCACATAAGCAATAAAATCACATAAGTAAACAAATAAAGGCTTTTGAGAAGATTCGCAGTCTAAGCACACATATGTGCTAAAGATTAAAGATTTAGAGTCTAGGCATATATAAGGTTTTGAAAGAGTTATGATCTAAACACACATATGTAAAGGATAGGGGGGGTCCTAGGATGTTTATCCTATAGGATCACATCAGTGCAATGCCCGGTAATCATTCCTCAATGAGGGGCTACACGTTGCATTAGTGCACCGGCTATCATATCCATATCTACCCTTTCCCACCCCTTAGAGGTTGTTAAAGCGAGTGTTGTTTAACGATCTCTATGCGTGATGTTACCCGTCCCTTCTTAATGGTCCTAGAGGAGATTAGGACCTCTACTTAAAGGCAGTTCTAAACAGACCCCTAAGGTTGAAAGGAGAAAATACTAGGCGACATGCAAGAACAGATAGGACTTTAACAGGTAAAAGCGGGTAAAAACAATTAAGAGGCTCAAATTTACCTCCACAAGTAATGCACGTAAACAGCACGACTCAAACACAAATAAGAGTAGTATTATTAGACAGGATCCTAAAACATGATGTCTAAGTGAATATCAAAACATAGAAGATATGCAGTTCTATTTTATAAACCCAGAAGCAGGGGCCTTAATCACTTTGCCTACTGATTTTAAGCTTGTTAACCATTAAACAATAAACACACAAAAGCAACAGTTTTCCAGTTTTATAAAAAAGTTGGTTACCTAAGGCTTGCCTAGGCGTGTGGAATGCACAATATTTACCAGAATTATTTAAAGACAGTTCCGAAGTTGTTTTACCTAAAGCATGTTGTTCTAAGTGTTTCAAAGACACAGGGGTTATTACCAGTTTGTTTAAAACATGGTGAGACGTGTTTTGTATCCTTTTTTATGCGTTAACAGTTTAACTAGGTGTGACTGAGCGAGTACAAACAAGATCCGAAAGTATGGTATCTAATGCACATATAAAATGCAGAATGATTTATATGCAGAGTTCCTAAAGCAGGATTTCTAAATGCACAACATGATCTCAGGATACGCAGAGTTCCTAAAGTAGGATGCACAAATGATTACAACATTGTTAAGCATTACTTCAAAAAATGTGCAGGAACAACAGTTCGTGTTAGTGCTATTATTTAGCCCTGAAGCATGATTTCTAAGTGGTAAAATAATGTGATGCTGAAACAGTATACATGAAACTTAAGAGCATGATATCTAATGTATGATATGCTTTGCATGTGTTAGTCCTAAACATGAATTCTACTGTGCACATGGGGAGTGTAAGCCTAAGGCATGATTTCTACCCATTGATATTGATAACATGCATAGCTACCCTCCCCTTTTAACTATCAATCCCCAATATTCATTTACAACAATTATTACAAACAAATGTGAATGAATTACATAAATAGATAGAAAAATAAGAAGTTACACTGTAGAGAGCCTGAAAACAGGCCCAGATTCTCAGAACCTCAAATGCCCAAATGTTTCATAACCTTTATCATATCCGGGTGTGTCAGAGTTCCCTAAGGAACTCAAGGGATCCCGGGACGTGCTCACACCCAGATTTCACAACCATAATTGAGTAAGTGCAGTATGGAAGTGCCAGCCTTAATGCATCAGAGTTCAGAGGGATCTCATAGGGATCCCTAAGAAATCACACATTAGAGGGGTAAAACCTAAGGACCTAAGAGTAGGGTGAGAGTGCTTGATAAAGTGTTGAAAAGGTTTTAGTAAGAAAACAGTGTTAAAAGAGACTTGCTTGAAACAATTTTGTGAAATAAAAGAGAGAGTCATTCAGTAAAACAAATTTTGAAAAGAGAGAGAGTTGTATAATTAAACAACAAAAGATCAAAACATAGAGCCAAAACAAAACTCAGCAATACTTAAAGAACACAGAACCAAAACAGGAAGAACAAACCTACACACATGGATGATAGGGATTGGGGACACATAGAGCACATGTAGTGCACACATAGTTACAGAAGCATGAAAATTCTTATAGGGGTTTAGGGAATCAGCATATCATGAATCTCAGAATCAACACAGGATCAGACAACTTAGGATAACTAATTTCTTTGCACAAAATTTTCATGATAGAAATCAGGGAAAACATAAGTAAGGCAGAGTCACATTGGGGTATACTACAAAGGGTTCATAAGCAGGCTGATCCTAAGGGTTTTGACATATTCAGAAGCATGCTGATAAAGCAGTAAAGTAGACACATTAGTTGCAGGTTGAACAACAAAACCACAGCTAGAAACATATTAGAAACATGATAAACTGAAGCAGTAAAAGAAGCATATTGGTTTGGAAGTTGAATTGAAATCAGAACATACCAATAAAAAAGACAGTAAACACAAAAGTGAAGGGACATGAGAGCACAATAGTTAGCCTTGGCTTGCAGCCGGCTAACTCAGGATAATAGTAAGTAACACAGAAAGAGAGCAGAAAGTTTTTGAGTGTGAGAGATAGAGTTTGAACTAGTGTGTTCGTCTGTTCTGAGTGAATGAAAGAGCAATGTATATATAGTAGTTTGAAACTAGGTAGAATAAGGTAAGAATCACAATTAGGCAGTAAATTATGGAACTCAAAACCAATTAGAGTAAAATCAGTGCAAGTACTCCCTTGATTAAGGGAGTTAGCTTCAAACGGTAAGAACATGTAACAAATAAGGAAAGAAATCAATGTGTAACTGGGGCATAATAGATAAGGAAACAATTCAAGCAGTGCAAGTACAAAACAAGTAATTAGGACTAGGTACATAAGATTATAATTAAGTAAATATCATAGGAATCAATTAAAATTACAGTCAACCATAAAATAAGGCGAGAAAACAACTTAGAGGTCGGAAATAAGTAAAAGATATCATCATAGGAAATCAGTAAAAGGTGTTAATCACAGAAAATTAGGGATTCAAATAGAAACAATACTGATTAAGGGGAGAAATTAAAAAAAATTCTATGAACAAACAGAATAATACATAATAGGCAAGAAGAAGTAAAATCAGAAACATAGTAAAGTGAAAATCACATAGAATCAGGGATTCAACTAGAGAAGATAGAACTGATTAAAGGGATTAACAGAATAAACATAATATAAGTGGAAGAAGCAAGAGTCAGAAACCCTAATAAGGTAAAATCACAAAAACTCCGAATGAATTCACAAATACCAGTCATGCAAATGAATCAAATGAATAAATAAGCATGAACAGACTCAGAACCCATGGTTAAGACCAAGAAACTTAGGGTTTTGACATAATGAGTCAGAAAAAAGAGGAAAAACTTAAATAAACGCTTAAACATATTTAAAATCATAGAAGAACACTTAAATCGGAAGAAGAATCATTTTTGAAAAGGGGTCAAGAAACCCTAGTTTGAAGAAGAAGAGGCGTTTTAGCAAAAATCGGAGAGATCTTTAGGGAAAACAGTAAAATAACTCAGAATATACTCAGATCTATTGCAGATCTAAGGAGTCAAGAGATGAGTTAGGGTTTCAGAGAGATAACCCAGAGTTAGAGAGAATCAGGCTTAGAAAGCATAGAGTTGTAATGAAACAAGGCGATATTCTAACTTACAAATGAAAAGTGGTCTGAGACAGGCCAGCAAACATAGACTCAAACTAGAGCCGGTCGGAATCCTTATAAACTCTTCCAAGGGTTCATAAAATTGAAGAGCCACGGAGCGTAGAAGGCCAGGACTGGCTGGAGAATGCATAGAAACATCACAAGGTGGAGTTTGTGCCGGTGACATCGCTTGAGAGATAGGGTTTGGTTGAGAGGATTTGGGAGAGAAGAGAGGAGTGACGGCGGGTGTGTAAGGGAAATAAGAAGGGTTTGGGGGGTCGTTTAGTTTAATTAAGGTAAGGGAAATCTGGACCGTTGATCTGAGTGATCAATGGTCAGGATTGAAATGGGGTATTGGGTTGGGCATATTAGATTGGGCTCAAAGTTTTTGGCTGGTATTTTTAAGGGGTTTTGGGCTAATATAATTGGGTTTGGGGGCTGGTTTAGTTAGGCTAGAATTAAAATGAGAGTGGCTATTTGTTAAATACCCAACTTAAATTAATTAAAAATAATTTTCAAAATAGCTACTACTTATAAAAAATGAATTTCATGCACAGACAATAGTTTAAAAAGTTTATTTTAGTATTTAAAAATACAATTGATTAATTTCTGGTCAAAAAATAGTATAAAATTATATACTTGGGCTATAATTGCAAAGTTATTGCAATTATAGCCAAAAGATGCCATTTTGGCTAATTATGAGATAATTTGGTTTAAATAGGGCCTTAAACAATAAATTAAATTAAGAAATGCTTTTGAAATTATTTGTGATGTAATTTATAATTATTTATTCGAAATAAAATGCTGGGTAAATTAATAAAATATAGGAAAAATATCAATTGCTATTAATGCATAATTTTGAAGGTATATATGCAATTTTAAAATTTTTTTTGGGAAAAATTGGTTATCAACACTTATCAGATGATGTGGTAAATAACATCATTGATGAAGATACTGCATGTGGCATTTGGACAAGGTTGGAAAGCCTATACATGTCCAAAACGCTATCAAATCAATTGTACCTGAAGAAGCAGTTATACACACTATATATGGGTGAAGGTACAATTTTTTTGTCACATTTAAATGTGTTTAATGGATTAGTCACGCAGCTAGCCAGCCTCGGAGTAAAGATCGAGGAAGAGGATAAAGCCATCTTGGTATTGAACTCATCGTCGTCTCTGTACGATAATGTGGCAATAACCATCCTGCACGGAAAAATCAATATTGAGTTGAAGGACGTCACATCGGCTCTTCTACTCAATAAGAAGAAGAGAAAGAAGCCTAAAAGTCAAGGACAAGCTCTCATCACAGAAGGTAGAGGTAGGAGTTACCAAAGGAGTTCAAGAAACTATGGTAGATCCGGAGGTCGTGGGAAGTTCAAGAATCGATCCAAATCAAACGCCATAAATTGCTATAATTGCGGTCAATTGGGTCACTTCAAAATAGATTTCCCAAATCTAAGAAATGACAAAGGTGAAAACAGTGGCCAGAAGAATGATGACAACACAACTGCCATGATGCAAAAAATGATAATGTTGTCCTTTTTATAAATGATGAAGAGTAGTGCATGCACTTGGCAGGTCCAGAGTCGGAATGGCTGATTAATACAGAACCATCTTACCATTCCACACCAGTAAGAGAATAGTTTTGTAGATATACAGTAGGTGATTTAGCACTGTGAGAATGAGTAACACGAGTTATTCAAAGATTGCGGGGATCCATAACATTTGTATCAAGACAAATATCGGATGTGCATTGGTTCTAAAGGACGTGCGACAAATACCTGATTTGCGGATGAACTTGATCTCGGGAATTACTTTAGACCAAGATGGACACTAGAACTATTTTGCAAATCAAAATTGGAGACACACCAAGGGATAATTGGTGATTGCAAAGGGAGTTGCTCGTGGCACATTGTATAGGACAAATGCAGAAATATGCCGAGGTGAATTGAACGTGGCACAAGATGAGACTTATGCATACTTGTGGCACAAAAGAATGGATCATATGAGCGATAAGGGATTGCAAATTCTTGCCAGGAAATCACTTATATCTTATAAACGGTAAAACCTTGTGACTATTGTTTATTTGATAAGCAGAATAGAGTCTCATTTCAGACATCGTCTGAAAGAAAATTAAATATACTTGATTTGGTATATTCTAATATTTGTGGTCCAATGGAAATTGAATCGATGGGCGGTAACAAATAATTTGTTACTTTTATTGATGATGCTCCATAAAAAAATGTGGATTTATATTTTGAAAACCAAAGATCAATTATTTCAAGTATTTCAAAAGTTTCATGCTCTGGTGGAAAAGGAGACATGCCAAAAGTTAAACCGTCTTCGAACTGACAATGGAGGTGAGCACACTTCACGGGTATTTGAAGACTAATGTTCAAATCATGGGATCAGACATGAAAAGACAGTTCCTGGAACCCCACAAAACAATGGTGTAGCTAAAAGGATGAACTGCACCATTGTTGAGAAGGTGAGAAGCATGCTTAGAATGGCTAAACTGTCTAACTCATTCTAGGGTGAAGTAGTCCAGAGAGCCTGTTACCTGATCAATAATAGTCTATCAGTTCCATTGGAGTTTGATATCCCAAAGAGAGTTTGGAACAACAAGGAGGTGTCCTTCTCACATCTGAAGATGTTCAGTTGCAGAGCTTTTGCACATGTACCAAAGAAGCAGAGAAAAAAGTTGGATAATAAATCCATTCCGTGCATATTCATCGGATATGGAGATGAAGAGTTCGAGTACAAATTGTAGGATCCTGTAAAGAAGAAGGTCATCAGAAGCAGAGATATAGTCTTTCGAAAAAGTGGAGTTGGAACTGCAAATGACCAGTCAAAGAAGGAAAAGAATGGTATAATCCCTAACCTTGTTACCATACCTTCTACTTCTAACTATCCCACAAGTGCAGGAAGTACAACCGACAAGGTTGCCAAGCAGATGGAGCAATTGAGCCGGGGGGGAGGGGGGCAACTTGATGATGATGTCGAGCAAGTGGAGTACCCCACTTAGGAAGAAGAACAACCTCAACCTCTGAGGAGATCAAAGAGGCCAAGGGAACAGTCATGCAGGTACACTTCCACAGAATATGTCCTCATCAGTGATGAGGGGGAGCCAGAAAGTCTTAAGGAGGTGATGTCCTATCCAGAAGAGAACCAGTGGATGAAATCCATGCAAGAAAAGATGGAATCTCTGCAGAAAAATGGCATGTACAAGCTGGTTGAACTTCCAAAGGATAAAAAACCAGTGAAATGCAAATGGGTCTTTAAACTACAGAAAGATGGAAATGGCAAGCTGGTCAGATACAAAGCTCGATTGGTTGTAAAACGCTTTGAATAGAAAAAAGGTATTGATTTTGACGAAATTTTCTCATATGTTGTCAAAATGACTTCTATTCGAATAATATTGAGCGTAGCAGCTAGCCTAGATCTTGAAGTGGAGCAGTTGAACGTGAAAACTGCATTTCTTGATGGAGATTTGGAAAAGGATATCCATATGGAGCAACCAGAAGGATTTGAATTAGCTGAAAGGAAACACATGGTGTGCAAACTAAATAAGAGTATTTATGGGTTGAAGCAGGCACCAAGGCAGTGGTACAAGAAGTTTGACTCATTCATGAAATGTCAAACTTACATAAAGACATATTTTGATCCATGTGTATACTTCAAAAGATTTTCTAATAACAATTTTATTATTTTGTTGTTGTATGTGTATGACATGTTAATTGTAGGAAAAGACAAGGAGTTGATTGCCAAGTTGAAGGGAGACTTGTCTAAGTCCTTTGACATGAAGGACTTGGGCCCATCATAACAAATTCTGGGGACGAAGATGTTAACTATGAGTTTCAATGATGAAAAATAATATATCACTTGTGGTGCAGGATCACAAGGAATAAAACAAAGGAATCAAGAAGCAATACAATTCAAGAATAGATTAAGGAACAATCTATTACCAGAGTAATGCAAGGGAACGAATCAATAATAGATGAAAAGGGAAAAAGCAGTGGAGATATGGAAGAAGAATCAATCAATGATTCAATAAATTGTTGAATGAATCTGTTATAGGAAGGTCCCAAATAAAAGGGAAACAAGATCGCAAAGGGCTGCACTGGAGATTGTTGAAGCCAAAAATCAAGGGATTTATCGCAAATCACTCAAGTAACGAAAAGATATGTCTAGTGGATGAAAATCTTGTCAAGACCACAAATCAAGGAAGAGTAACAGAAACTTGACTTTATTCCTAGAAAGAATCAATCTATGATTTCATTCAAGGATCAACTCCCTTGGGTTTTCAATCTCTCAAGATTCACGTCATTCAAAAGACAAGAATGCCTCACAAAGTATATATATACATATGTTCTAGACTTGAAGAGAATATAATTTGATCAAACCAACTTCAATCTCTTTGTTCTACTTCAAATAAAACACTGTAGTTTGCTCTAGATTTCTTGGGTAACAAAGAAGAAAAGAGAGAGAGAGAGAGAGAGAGAGAGAGAGAGAGAGAGAGAGAGAGAGAGAGAGAGAGAGAGAGAGAGAGAGAGAGAGAGAGAGAGAGAGAGAGAGAGAGAGAGAGAGAGAGAGAGAGAGAGAGAGAGAGAGAGAGAGAGAGAGAGAGAGAGAGAGAGAGAGAGAGAGAGAGAGAGAGAGAGAGAGAGAGAGAGAGAGAGAGAGAGAGAGAGAGAGAGAGAGAGAGAGAGAGAGAGAGAGAGAGAGAGAGAGAGAGAGAGAGAGAGAGAGAGAGAGAGAGAGAGAGAGAGAGAGAGAGAGAGAGAGAGAGAGAGAGAGAGAGAGAGAGAGAGAGAGAGAGAGAGAGAGAGAGAGAGAGAGAGAGAGAGAGAGAGAGAGAGAGAGAGAGAGATAGAGAAACACTAGTGAGGCATTCTATCAATTACAGAGAAAAGAATAAGTAGCAAAAGCTGTTGGTGTATAACAACATCAACTTATCTGTACTAAGCCACTTCATATTTGAAACATATCACCCTTGAAACCCAAGGGACTGGACGTAGGATTCTCTGAATCCAAACCAACATAAAAATACCATGTGCCAGTTACTTCTGCAATTTATCTTTTTCATTTGATTCCTAAAAAGCCCAATCGACTAGAGCTCAAATTAATCGACTACTACGAGAAAATAAAAATCACAATTCACCCCTCCCCTTCTTGCACTTTCGCTTGACAGCTTGTGAGAAAAGATCATGGCAAATCAAGTAATTGTTGGAGCCTCTTTCAAGAAGGAACATCGTAAGTTAGTCCACCATATTTCAATGGACAACACTTTTCTCACTAGAAAGTGTGTATGGAAATATATGCAAAAGCTTATGATGTCAAAGTATAACGTGTTATCTAAAGGGGAACTATCCACTACCAACAATAACTCAACCACCTGCTGATCCAGAAGATATAGATGAGTACACAGATGAGCAAATGGAAGGTAGTCAGGTTAATTCCAAGGCATGAAATTTACTCTATAATGCTATAAGTGGAGAGGAATAATAGAAAATCTCAAGTTGTGATACAGCTAAAGAAATGTGGGATAAATTGGAAGTTACTGTCACGCCCCCAAATAACCGGTCGTGATGGCGCCTATCATGAAATCAGGCAAGCCACACATTTCATTTGTTACCAGATAATTTCAGAAAAATCCATTATATTTGCAGCAAATGTCTCATATTTATAAAGCATTTAAGAGTTTAATCATCATTTAAAACATATGTAAGAGAAAACCCGAACCCAAATCTAGTGTCACCGAGTCATGAGCTACTATATCGAATATCAAAATACAATGCTGACATAAAGTTGTCTGAAATAACTAAATAAGACAGGTAGATAGAGAAGGAGATAATCGAGGCTGCGATCGCCAGCTGCTACCTCGATGCCTCCGAAGGAACTCTGACTGCAGCTCAGCAACGACTACCGGGTCCCGTTGTACCTGGATCTGCACACAAGTTGCAGGGGGTAACGTGAGTACACCAACTTAGAAGTAACGAACCTAAACTACGGGCTGAGAGGTAGTGACAGACTAGACCCCGATAATTGTAATGAAAACAGTACACAGATTGTAGGCATGCTCACAGTTTCAACAGATAATGAAAACAGAATATGACCGATATGTTAAGTAACCCAAGTATATCCCAGTACTCAACATGACAATGTATCAACAGTGTGGAAATGCATATAGTGCTCATAGCCCTAACACAGAAGTCCACTCAGTACTGTATATGGCCCTCAGGCCCAGGGAAAATCCATCCCAGAATATGCATAAACACCGATGACCGTGGTCACTCAGTACTGAGGAAAAGGCCGATCTAGCCCCACGGAGAAGTTCCATCTCCAGAACACAACACTCGGACAAGATCCATGTCCAGGGACAATCCATCCCTCACATATCATCAACTTTGGACAAGATCCATGCCCAGGGAAGGTCCATCCCTCAATATCAATGCTCACATTGGGGGTGTAAAGACTCCGGAGGGGATCCTATTGGCCCAAGCGCTATATCAAGCTAACAAAGGCATGATCAGAGTATCACTGTGGTGTGCAGTCCGATCTCATAACTGTTTCAATAACATGCTCTCAGCCTCACTCAGTCATTACTCTCCAGTCTCGCTCACATGGGCTCACAAATGCATGAACTAGCCCGAAACAATGATAAATATATAAAAAATCAACAATTACCGAGACCGAGGCATGAAATGATATGCTATGACAGGACTGAGTATACAAAATCAAATAAACACATAAGGAGACAATAATATACGACCACTCGGGTCTCAACATGTTCGACGTGAAGCCCTAGCATTTGATTTAGCATGATTTCTAGCATGTTCACATTAACCACATCAATAAAAGTGCGGATATCAATCCGAAATAGCTACTAAACAGTGCCATGGGATGAGCCAGGCCACAAATCACTCGGTGCATGCCCGCACGCCCGTCACTTGGCATGTGAGTCACCTTAATTATAGTCATACATCATATAGTTCGAGGTTTCGAACCCTCAGAACCAAGTTTGAAAACGTTACTTACCTCAAAACTGGCTAAAACCCTAGCCCTCAATGCCTTCGCCTCAAAACTCGGCCTCCGATTTTTCCAAATCTACCAAAAATCAGAGTTATATGATTAATATATACCAAGGAACGAAGCCCACTCGAAAATTATCAAGTTCAACCAAAAATTCCGAAATTGGCCAAACCCGACCCCTCGGCCCACATCTCGAAATTCGATAAAAATTATAAAACTGGAATCTTTACTCTCTCAGGAGTTCATACATACCAAATACACAAAAATCCGACATCAAATGGGCCCTCAAGTCCTTAATTCAAAGTCTAGAACTTCAAGCCCTAATCACTCAAATTACACCATTAACCCCACTAGTTTCATGATTAATCAGTCAAATACCAACATAAAATCGAGTATTAGGTCCAAAAACGTTACCTCAATGTGTTTCCCTTGAATCCTCTTCAAAATCCCTTAAAAAGCTCCAAACCCGTCTTCAAAAATTGTGAAGTATAAGAAAATTCGCGAAGTGCAACTTATATAGGTTCTCCCAGGGATTCCGCACCTGCGGACACTTAACTCGCACCTGCGGTCCCAGGTGCGCATCTGCGGTCCCAGGTACGCATTTGCGGTCCCAGGTGCGCATCTGCGGAACTCACTTACGCCCACTTCGCATCTGCGGTTGCCCCTTCGCACATGCGGGCTCGCAGGTGCGAGCCTCTATTCCGCACCTGCGCTGAATTGCCCAGGCTTCATCTTCCGCATCTGCGATCCATAACCGCACCTGCGATCGTCGCACCTGCGGCTCCCCATCCGCATGTGCAGCCACACCAGAAGAATTACACCAGCCAATTTTTCAGCAGTTCAAACTTCCCAAATCCCATCCGTTAACCATCCGAAACACACCCGAGGCCCTCGAGGCCTCAACCAAATTTACCAACACTCCATATATCAACACACATACTAAGTCGACCCTTCGAAACACTAAAAAAAACACTAGAACACCGAACAAATCCATAATTCAAGCCTAAGGATTTCAAAACTTCCGAAATTCGCCAACGATGCCGAATCTGACCAAACCTTATCTGAATGAACTGGAATTTTGCAAACACATCCCAAATGACATTACGGACCTGCTCCAAATTTCGGAACTCCATTCCGACCCCGATAGCTAATTTTCCACTGCCGACCGGGAATTCACAAAAACTCGATTTGGCCAATTCAAACCTAATTCTACTTCAGACATCTAGTTAACATTTCGAATACACTCCTAAGTCCCAAATCACCTAACGAAACCATCCGAGCCATAAAAACCCCATTCCGAGATCATATACCTATAAGTCAACTTCCGATCGATTTTTCCAACTATTGAACCAAGCTAAGATACTAAGTGTCTCATTTCTCTCCACAACCACTCAGAATCCGAGCCAACCAACCCAACACCACACAAAAGAGATGAACCACACAAGCAATGAAGCAGAAATGGGGGAAACGGGCTAAACTCTCGGATTGACCGGCTGGGCGTTATGTTCTCCCCCTCTTAAATAAACGTTCGTCCTCGAACATGCCAAGAGTTGTTCCAAAGCCATCAAACCGCCGAATAACCTTACCATGCACATACCCGGGGGTGATCCCATGTCACCCTACCCCGCATGGATATAATAACACAACACATTCGAATGCCTCTATATCTGACCTAATCCCTACGCTTTAGAATCCAAATTCCACATTAGAACTTATCTACAAGATCAGAATCACGCCTCCACACACTGTATATGTATAAACATGTTGTGTCCAATCAGAGTCATAACTCAAGATAAATTCACATGATATATCACTTATCTCGAACACTCCTAATGATAAGCTTAACTCACAACGGATGCCCAAGCCACCCAAATGCCGGTAATAAGACCGTCATCAAACAAAGACCCATTATAACAATACTGCAAGATGAGCGAAACAAGCAGAAACCTATAACCATTCGTCGTATCAACAAGTGATGGAACTCCCTCCCTTCGAGAGGAATACAACAAAACTTCTAAACTGATCAACGTCAATATCCTCCCAAATATGCCGCAACCAGATCCGATAACACCCATTCTAGGTTTGATGACCTCCTCTCATCTGTCACAACCATTATGGTAATGGGACACATCAATACCACTCAACACCATAACCCGTACAGTCTGTGCACCAATTCACAACATCCCAAATGTACCCAAACATGAAAAATGACACCAAAAAAGAAAATCGTCCCGCATTATCAACGGGTAACACCACAACGCAATGCTAAGAATTCCTCACACACCGCAGAATCAAAACACACTAATACTACACACAAGGATCCTATTTAACATACTCCGCTACAATGCGTGAACCCTATCCGAACGCTGGTTCATATTATACCCCTCGCTTAGTCTTGCTAAAAAGGTCAAAAGCTACACGAAACCGATATCAAGTACTCCAAGTGCATTACCATAACCATGGTAAATCGGACACTACCATGCCACACGAATCTGAAAGAACACAACCCATACGTCCAAACCATATGATACTCATCCACTTTACCTTAAATCAAAATCCGCTATGAGACCACAACAGAATCGCACCATGTGAGCCTAAAACTAGCGAATCACCGCTCCCCGAGGCAGGGACGGGTAACTTCTAGATCAACTCGGAGCACAGATAAACCCAATAGCCACTAACTGACACACTCGCAATAGCTCTACGGAGCCAAACAATCTGACTCGGTGCAAAACACCTATCCCCACAGGGCCTATTAAGGAATCCCAAATTAATCCGGTCGTATACCATAGACCAATGACTCTCCGAATGTCCAATATGGCCGAATGTCATGACCCCGAATCCTAATAGGTCGTGATGGCGCCTATCGTGGAACTAGGCTAGCCAACCATCACATAACTACCCATCCGTTCTATTATAATGTTTCAATAATCAATAACAAGCAACAACAAAGCATAAAATAATTTCTTTAAGTCTTCACGCCCCAATAATAATCTAACATTCTAAATAACTCTCCCAAGACTAGAGTCAATGATCATGAGCATCTAAGAAATAAAACTAACTCTGTTAATGTCTTAATCAATGTCTATGAAATAAATACTAATACTAATAAAGGAAGGAAAATGGAGAACCTGCGGACGCTGAACAACTACCTCGAAATCCCGTAAGCTGCTGAATACGAACGAAGACAGCTATTGCTCCGAACCGGTACCTGGATCTGTGCACAGAGGCGCAGGGAGTAATGATGAGTACGTCAACTCAATAGTAATGAAAATAAATCACAGTCTGAGTAATACGAAACACACATCTCAAAACACCAATCCATAAAATAGTAAAACATCAAGTCTCCATAAAGTATACATCAAATACATAAGTTCGAAAACCAATTTCCAGAAATCCTTTGACACAAGTATAATTTCAATATATCTCAGTAAAACTCTCAGTAAAATTAGTTTGGAAAACTAAGTGAATCAGTCAAAAACTCAGTAAAATCATCATAAATATGCCCCTCGGGCCATAATCATTTCTCGTAACAACTTCCCTCAGCACCTCACCATCACTCAGTATCGGCCCAGCGGGCAACCTCACAGTCACTCAGTACCAGCCCAACGGGCAACCTCACAGTCACTCAGTATCAGCCCCGCGAGCATCACTCGCACTCAGTAGGTACATGCGCTCACTGGAGGTGTGTACAGACTCCGGAGGGGCTCCTACAGCCCAAGTGCTATAACACGCCACATCATGGCATAAATCACTCACAATATTGTCCCTCAGCCTCTCTCGTATCATAACCTCCTCACAATATTGGCCCGCAGCCTCACTCAGTCAGACACTCCCAACATGCCACTCGGGCCATCATTATACCGGGTTCTCGACCAAAAATAGTGTTTCATTTCAAGAAATAATATCAAAATACTCTGAGTGTCAAAATAATTATCAAGAAAAGACTAAGTGGAAATCATAACATATCAAGTGAAGAAAATAGTAAAAACAGCCCCAAGGGGTAAACAGATCGGCACTAGGCCCCAAACATGGATTACAGCCCAAATTATATCAAAATATATCAATACTATTAAGCATAGGCTATAAAATCGGGTTCGCAACTCAATAGTTTCCTAAAAAGGAATATATTTCCAAATTTCCAATCTCTGCATTCCAAAATCCGTGAAAGGATGCAAAGTTCGGGGTTTCATATCCTCCGGACAGGATTTAAAGACATTACTTACCTCAAATTAGCCCGGAAAGCTACTCTGCTACCCGCTTACCTCTCGAATCAACTTCCGAGCGCTCCAAATCTATAAAGATCAGATCTTTATCATTAAATTATGCTAAAGGAATAAATTCCAATCAAAAGTACCAATTTTAGCTTAAAATCCGAATTTAGCCAAAACCCGACCCCCGAGCCCGCATCTCGGAACTCGACATATTTTATACCAAGATGTTCTTCATCATCTCACGAGTACGTACATATAAAGAACGCTAAAATCGGAGTTTGTTTGACCCCTCAAATCGATCCCTAAAGGTCTCATAATCGCAAGCCCTAACCCCACCTTTTTCTACTGATTTTTATGAATTAAACACTGATATTATGTTCCTTAATCACCTATAATCGAGTTTTTTGGGTCCAAAATACTTACCTCAATGAAGAACGATTTTTTCCTCTCTTCAAAATCGCCTCTAAGCTCTTTTTCCGTTCAAAAATGGTGTTAAAAGGTTTAATGGCCGCGTAGGGTTTAATTATATACTGCCCAGTTCTTTACTCATCGCGATCGCGGGACCCACATCGCGATCGCGAATCACAAATTCCCCAGCTGCCAAAATTACTCTCTGCGATCTCGTCTTAGCTCATGCGATTGTGAAGCTCTGCTTCCCAGCCCATTGCGATCGCACAAGACATCACGAGGTCGCGATGGCCAACCGTCCACACTCACGCGCCCCCATTTATTCTACACGATCACACCTCCACACACGCGATCACACTGCTCATCCCTCCAAACCTATGCGATCACACTCCTGTTCCCTCGATCATGATGCATAATTTCGCCTGACCCTCAGATTACTCTACGCGATCGCATCTTGACCTTCAGATGTCAAAACACCAGAAGAACAACAGTTTTTCCTAAGGCTAAAATGCCCGTTAACCACCCGAAATCAATCCCGAGCCCCTCGGGACCCCAACCAATTTTACCAAAACCTCATAATTGATCATTCAAACTTAGTTTCACTCTTAAAACACTAAAAATAACATCAAAACACCAAAATCACATCGGATTCAAGCCTAAGGACTTTGAAATTTCTAAAATCCACCAACGATGCCGAAACTATCCAAAACAACTCTGATTGACCTGAAATTTTGCAGACATATCCAAAATGACATACGAATCCGTTCCAACTTCCGGAATTCCATTCCGACCCCGATAGCCTATTTTTCACTGCCGACCGAAAATCACCAAAAACTAACTTTCGCCAATTCAAGCCTAATTCTACACCGGACATCACAAAAATATTCTGATCACACTCCAAAGTCCCAAATCACCTAACGAAGCTATCTGAACCATAAAATCCGCATTTCGAGGTTGTTTACCAATAAGTCAACTCTTAGTTGACTTTTCCAACTTTAAGGCTATTTCTAAAGACTAAGTGACTAAATTCTCACTACAACAATTCCGATTCCAAGCCTACCATCTCTAACACATCAATAACAGTAATACCAACCTATGACAAGGCAATAACAGTAATTATAATGCAGGTTCTACGTAACGACCGACCAGTTCGTTACACTGAATCACATGACACACTACCCCCTAGCTAACCTTGGCTACAACTCTACAACCTACAACTACGAAATCATCTACTCATCGAGTTCCATACTCAAAACCCCCAAAGCACACCATACCCGATCTCGATTTCGTCATCTGAATGACTAATACCTCTCTAATACCCTATCACACCACGAGGAATTACCCCTACGATCTGTAGATGCTACTAGGCCAGACTTGAATACTCGTAGCCGAACAACAAGGAAAGTGACGCCCCACCAATGAGATATCCATAAAGCAAGACACAGAGCATCTTCTAAAACTTACACCTATATCAAGTCATACCTAAAAGTATCATCATCTATCTGATCAAACCATATTGAAACTGACCATACTGAGAAATGACACATCCACCCGGGTCTCCAGACCCCCAATAGGCACCACACACGACCGACGCATGCGGTCCATAGCAACCACATCACCCAAAAGGGCGAGCACATGAACATATGTACTAAAGACTCACGGGGCATATCCAGAGAATGGGAAAAACATGATGAACATGTGAATATGAAAAACCGGAATCAAATAAAAACTGAAGCATCTCGTGACAGACTAAATCAATACCTGGGATCACGGCATCAGAAGCCATCGCATCCGGTCTGGCCGAAAGTGCATAGATACGGGCCTGATCAACACTGGATCGGCCTCCTTCTCTAAGGTGACCCCTAACTGCCTGATCCCCACCTCTAGCTGCTTGGGTGGGCAGTGCAGCAACTGGGACTAAAGCCATGGGCTGACTCCTTTGCTGATAAGTACCTCCCGCAAGAAGGGGACAAAACCTCTTGATATGGCCCACATCTCCACATTCAAAGAAATCCCTCTCAGTAAATGACGGTGGGGACTGAAGGGAACCCTTAGAACCAGAATAACCACTAGAAGAACTATGCGCCGAGGAACCCTGAACTGATGGTGGCTGAGATGAACACTGGGCTGGAAGAGTATTAAATGAGGAATGACCTGGATGAGAGCTGCGGGGACCATGCCCCGATGATGCACCACTGTAGGCTGGGCAGACTGGCTGAGGAGGCCTAAATGAACGGCCTCTACTGTGCTGAGACTGACCTCCTGAATGAACACCACCAAAACTACCAGACCCTCGAGGCCTCTTGGCCTCCCTCTCGACTCGCTCCTGGCGGCGAACCGACTCAATCTCTCCAGCAATGTCAAACACCTCCTCTAAAGAAGCACCAGATACCCTTTCCCTGGTCAGAAAAATCTGAAGCTGATAAGTGAGGCCAACAACAAACCTCCTGATCCTCTCCCTATCCATGGGTACTAGCCAAATAGCATGACGGGCCAACTCGGAGAACCGCATCTCATACTGCGTCACGGTCATGTCCCCCTGACGCAACTGCTCAAACTCCCTGTGCAGCTCCTCCCTACGGGACTGCGTTATATGCTTCTCCAAGAAAATAATGGAGAACTGATGCCAGGTAAAGGGTGCTGCATCAACAGGTCTACGCCTCTCATAGGCCTCCCACCAAGCGAGTGCAGCTCCTGAGAACTGGAAGGTAGTAAATGGGACCCCACTGGCCTCCAATATCCCTGATGTAGTAGAATCCTCTAACACTTGTCTAAGAATCCCTAGGCATCCTCGCCCTCAGTACCACTAAAAGTCGGAGGCTGAAGTCTACTAAATCTCTCCAACATGCACTGCTCATCGTCTGCCAAAACTGGGACCACAAAATCCTGGGCTGGGGCAACCGGCTAGGTTGGAGCTGCCCCCGGTGTCTGAAGCCCCTGGGTAACCTGCTCAGGTGTCCGGGCAACTGGAGTCTGAGTGCCTCCCCCGGCCTGAGAATTAGCGGCAGTAGAAGAAACAGCGACTGCCTGTGCAAGGCTGGTCCACACAGTCAGAATCTGAGCCAGAATGTCCTGAAGACCCGGGATCACAATAGGCACTGCCGGTTCCTGAGCTGGTCCTGCGGGAACATCTGCATGTGGGGACCTGATCCTAAATTATAGGAGGGTCCACAGGTACTGTCCCGGCTGCTGCACGGGCTGCACCCCTCCCTCTGCCACGGCCTCGACCTTACACTGGTGTCTGGTCACCCTGATCAGTAGCACGAGTCCTCACCATCTGTGAGAGAATGAAAACAACAGAAGTTTAGTTCCAGGAATCAACAGGTCCGCACGACAGAATTCAAGAATGTGAGATTTTTCCTAAGGGTTCTGTATCCTCTCAAAGATAAGTACAGATGTCTCTGTACCGATCCTTAAGACTCTACTAAACCTGCTCATGACTAGCGAGACCTATATAACCTAGCGCTCTGATACCAACTTGTCACGACCCAAAATACCCGGTCGTGATGGCACCTATCGTGAAATCAGGCAAGCCACACATTTCATTTGTTACTAGATAATTTCAGAAAAATTCATTATATTTGCAGCAAATGTCTCATATTTATAAAGCATTTAAGAGTTTAATCATCATTGAAAACATATGTAAGAGAAAACCCGAACCCAGATCTAGTGTCACCGAGCCATGAGCTACTATATCGAATATCAAAATACAATGACGACATAAAGTTGTCTGAAATAACTAAATAAGACAGGTAGATAGAGAAGGAGATAATCGAGGCTGCGTTCGCCAACTGCTACCTCGATGCCTCCAGAGGAACTCTGACTGCAGCTCAACAACCACTACCGGGTCCCGCTGTACCTGGATCTGCACACAATGTGCAGGGGGTAACGTGAGTACACCAACTCAGAAGTAACGAATACCAAACTACGGGCTGAGAGGTAGTGACGGACTAGACCCCAATAATTGTAATGAAAACAGTACACATATTGTAGGCATGCTCATAGTTTCAACGGATAATGAAAACAGAATATGACCGATATGTTAAGTAACCCAAGTATATCCCAGTACTCTACATGCCAATGTATAATAGTGTGAAATGCACATAGTTCTCACAACGCTCACACAGAAGTCCACTCAGTACTGTATATGGCCCTCCGACCCAAGGAAAATCCATCCCGGAATATGCATAAACACCGGTGATCGTAGTCACTCAGTACTGAGGAAAAGGCCGATCCAGCCCCACGGAGAAGATCCATCTCCGGAACACAACACTCGAGCAAGATCCATGTCCAGGGATGAACCATCCCTCACATATCATCAGTTTCAGAAAAGATCCATGCCCAGGGAAGGTCCATCCCTCAATATCAATGAGCTCACTAGGGATGTAAAGCCTCCAGAGGGGCTCCTATTAGCCCAAGCGCTATATCAAGCCAACGAAGGCATGATCAGAGTATCACTGCGATGTTCAATCCGATCTCATAACTGTCTCAATAACAGGCTCTCGGCCTCACTCAGTAATTACTCTCCAGTCTCGCTCAAATGGGCTCACAAATGCATGAACTAGCCCGAAACAATGATAAATATATATATATATATATATAT
>ML431359.1:0-10234 GCA_005239525.1 Nicotiana knightiana
CAACTGAAACTTTTGTTGCACACTCCCAAAGTGTGCCATTGACAACCAATCAGACAACCGTTGCTGTTATGCATGTCTTCACTGTGCTACAGCCAACAGTGGTACAGAAGAAAACTCATGAGCCACAATTTACTATCCAGCAAGAACAATACCACTCTCCTGGGTACCATTAGTACCTATTTGATCTTCCTGCAAATATTGAGAAGCCTGTCCAAAATGGCTCAGGAAGAAATGATCAAAAGAGCGAATAGCTTAGAACAACAGTTGAAAAACATGCAAGGGTTGGCAGGTCAGAAGAGTATTGCGTTCAAGGATCTATGTATGTTCCCCGATGTTCGTTTTCCACTTGGTTTCAAGACTCCCAAATTTGAAAAGTATGATGGACATAGAGATCCCATAGCCCACCTGAAAAGGTATTACAATCAGCTAAGAGGTGCAAAGAAGAAATGAAAAATTGCTAATGGCTTATTTTGGGGAAAGCCTTACGGGGGTAGCCTCTGAATGGTTTACAGATCAAGACACATATCGATGGTATGTATGGTATGACATGGCTTAGGCCTTTTTCAAACAGTTCCAATACAACATCGACATTGCCCCGGACCGCAATTCCCTTTCAAACCTGAAGAAGAAACCAACTGAAAGTTTCAGGGAATATGTCATTAATAGAGAAAGCAAGCAGCTAGAGTTTTAAGCCACCCATGGATGACCACGAGCTAATCACCATCTTCCTTCAGGCTCAAGAGCCAGATTATTTTCAAAACATGATGTCCGCAATTGGCAAATCATTCTCAGAAGCAATCAAAATGGGAGAAATGGTTGAAAATGGCCTTAAGACAGGCAAAATCATAAGTCAAGCAGTTTTCAAAGCCGCAACTCAGGCTATCCAAATTAAATCTGGTAATTTTAGTGACATGAATGAGAAAGATGAAGAAATCATGATGGCATCAGGGTTGAGAAGAGGTCCTAGGAGAACATCTCAAAGGTATGACCAGCCTTGTCTGTTTTCCGATGATTCCCCTGAGAAATCCTATCCACCTCAGAACCCACAATACTCCTTTGCTCGACGTGATTATGTTGTCCAGTCACCAAGACACCCCAGAAAGCGAGCACCAGCATCGGAAAATCTCCACCAGCCTCTACAAATTTTTCAAGTGTCCTACAACCCGCATCCAAGCAAGGGGTATAGAGGGGAACAAAGGTTGAAATATAATTTTACACCAATAAGAGAGTCTTATGCAAGCTTGTTTGAGAAATTAAAGCATTATGACATGATTGCACATGTTCCTCCAAATCATGTGGACCCATGTGCAAGAAGCTTTGACCCTTCTAAAAGGTGTGAATACCATTCCAATGCTCAGGGGCACGATGTTGAAAGCTGTCGGGATTTGAAAAGATAAATAGAAAGGATGATCCAGGAAAATCATATTGTGATCATAGACAGTGACACCCAGAATATCACGCAGAATCATTTAACTATCCATGATGATACACACTTTGTGGGGATGATTCATGGTGACAAGGAGTATGAGAATTCTCTCGGGAACTCGCTGATTGAAGTTAATGATTTTGAAATTGGAGAAGGCTCTGTTGATTCTGATGAGCAAATTTGTGGCTAAATATCAAGCTTAGAAATTGAAAAGTCATTCCCTCCTCACGAGGAAGGAATCTTGATAGCTTGTTTTGGTATTTTTTCTGTTATCTGGGTTATTTCAGGGTTGTGATCCAGATTTTATTTGTTTTATTGAGTCAAACCCTTCTATCCCTCTATTCTGTTTGTGTCAGTCTTGTCTGTCTGTTTTGTTGATATTTTCATTATCTGGGTTATTTTAGGGTTGTAACTCAGATTGTAGGTTGTTTGTCTTGTTTTTTACTCAATGAAATACAATTTGTCCTTTTGTCTCATTCCATGCTTAGTTCTTTTCCTGCTAGTTTTAGTGATATGACATGCACGCGGAAATTTTGGCCAGATCTTGAAAACTGATTTAGTCTTGACTGAGATAAGTGAGAAAAAGACACTTTTGAGGATGAATAAAGATTTGAGATACTTTGGAACTAAGGTCGTGTAAATTGCTCCCTCAAATCATTGTGAAGATCGGGCTTGAGTATGTTTAATCAATTGAAGCTTGGTCGAAAGTTTGGCATTAATGGATGAAAAGTGTATTTCGACCACGACACACCAAGAAGATAGACATGTTCATCAACAGTATGATCGGAAAAAGATAATATGTTTTGGCATTCTCGAGGCAGGGAGGCCCTTTTTCTGCTACCCAAACACTTTATACCCTTTGTTACCTCTTTTGAGCCTGTGTTATTTTATTTGATCACCCTCTCTTGGAATTAAGTTTAGAGTCAAAAGTCAAAAAAAAAAAGAGAAAATGAAAAAAAAGTGAAAATGAAAAAAAAAATCCATGCCCCAAGAGTACAAACTTGGGCAACTCTTAGAAAGTTCAAATGAAAAAAAAGAGAGAGAAGAAAAGAATAGTCAAAGTCCATGCCCTCAGAAAATAAAAGCTTGGGCAATTTGTTTTGAGAAAGAAAAAGTAAAAAGAAAGAAAAATGAAATGAAAAAAAAAAGGAAAAGACAAGGAAAAGAAAGAAAGAAAAAAAATAGCTAGGTCAGATGTTTGAACTACGTTAGACCTGATTCCTTTAAAAAAGAATACGTAGGCAGCCTTANGGAAAAGACAAGGAAAAGAAAGAAAGAAAAAAATAGTTAGGTCAGATGTTTGAACTACGTTAGACCTGATTCCTTTAAAAAAGAATACGTAGGCAGCCTTACACGGTTCGGTCCAACCAAATAAGAATTCAAAAGAAAAAATCCCCAGTATCTGAAACTGGGGTAGAAATTTTATTTCACTTTTGAAAGAGTCGATTCCAAGAGTTGTAAGTCTACAACCCCCTCATTTTGAGTCTACTTTAAGCCTTCATGCCGATTCTCATTTCCAACCCTATCCTAAAACCTTCCAAATAAAGACCTCCCGATATGCCTTCAAGAATGCTAAGAGAAGCATGCAATGAACAACAGTTTGTCATGCGACGTAAAACACTGTCGAGGTGCTCATCCAAGAAAGCAAAAGAAAAGAAAAAATAAAGAAGAAAAAATGAGAGGTTCTTACTAGTGAAAACCCTCACGGGCACTGTAAGGTGATGGTAAGTTGAGAAATATAAATGAGAGAGACTTGTTGGTGAAAACCCTTCGGGGCACCACTAGTCGAAGGTGAGTCGTGAAACTGATGCAAAGGATTAGCACGAACAAGCCCAACTTCAAAGGTCATAAGAATGGTGAAAGGGAAGATTTGATCAGTTTGATAGATGGGTCATTAAGTCCAAAATGCATGTCATGATCGTTAAGGATAGTTACAACCAAAAAAAAAAAATAAATAAATAAAAATAAAAATTCTCTTCCTTCTGTCCTTCCGACAGGGGCATTGCTTGTTAACACTTGCTTCTTTGAATCATTGTGTCCTTCACTCTGAGTCAGTCTTAGTCAAAACAAGCAAGAAAAGATTTCAAAATCTGCTATCAGCTTTTCAGTTGCACAAAATTGAGTTTGGCCGGCAATCCAATGTTACAGTCAACATGCATTGAGGATTCATGCAGAGGCTTCCCCCCAAAAGACCCTTGTCAGCCTACTTGGCGCAAGCAAAGATAACTGGTGATTCCCTCTGACAGTCAAAGAGCTCCAAAAGGCAAGAAGCCGTTCAAGATATCAGAAAAGGTCGCCTAAGCAAAGATCTCCTGTTGGGATAAGTCTGACTAAGCCACCAATACAAATGGTACTGGGTGTGAAACAATCAGGATTGATGCAAAGCAAAAAAAATCTCTTGAAACTGACTCAGGCTGATTGAGCAAAAGCTAAGCTGCCCAGGACTCAAGGCCACAAACCGACCACCACTTACAAAACTGACAGAATTTTCTTTGTTTGAAACAGGAACAAAGCAGTGCAAGGAAAGTGGTTCAAAAAAAAGAATTGAAGAGAAAGATCCAACAAAGGTAAGTTTCTCAAATCATTGTCTTTATCTTCTTGCTAGTGTGCATAAAATTTTGTTATTGCTCTTCACATTTTTCCTCCTAAGATAAAAAGTCTTAGTCTGATTGATTTTCTTCCAATATAAATCTTAGTCTGATGAATTTTTCTCCTAAGATAGACAACCTAGTCTGATGAATTTTCTCCTAGGATCGAATCTTAGTCTGATGAATCTTTCTCCTAAGATAACAAAAATAAGGGACCTAGTCTGATGAATTTTCTCCTAGGATCAAAAACTTAGTCCGATGAATCGTTCTCCTAAGATAAAAAACCTAGTCTGATGAACTTTCTCCTAGGATAGAAATCTTAGTCTGATGAATGTTTCTCCTAAGATAACAAAAATAAGGGACCTAGTCTGATGAATTTTCTCCTAGGATCAAAATCTTAGTCTGATGAATCTTTCTCCTAAGATAAAGAAAACCTAGTATGATGAATCTTTCTCCTAGGATAAACGTCTTAGTCCGATGAATCTTTCTCCTAAGATAGAAGACCTAGTCTGATGAATTTTCTCCTAGGATCAAAATCTTAGTCTGATGAATCTTTCTCCTAAGATAATAGAAAAAAACCTAGTCTGATGAATCTTTCTCCTATGATACATGTCTTAGTCTGATGAATTTTTCTCCTACGATAAAGAAAACCTAGTCTGATAAATATTTCTCCAAGGATAAACGTCTTAGTCTGATGAATCTTTCTCCTAAGATATACAAACAAAAAATAATTTGAAAAAAAAACAAACAAAAAATCCTTCTTAATTCATTTTAGCATAGGTACACAGTTCAATAGTCTCATTTTCCAACATAGGGTCTCCAATCCCTAGTTGATATTATTTTAGACATAGGCTCTCCACTCCCTAGTCTTCTTTCCAATATAGGGTCTCCAATCCTTAGTTCATTTTATTTTTGGACATAGGGTCTCCATTCCCTAGTCTTCTTTCCAACATAGGGTCCCACTCCCTAGCAGACACCGGCATAACCTGGTGATCTTTCTGACAACAGCATAACCTGTTGATCATTTCCTGACACTGACATAACCCAATGATCTCTTCTTCAGGCAACAGCATAACTTGTTGACCTTTTCAGACACCGGTATAACCTGGTGATCTCTTTCTTGACAACGGCATAACCCGTTGATCCTCCCCCCCAAACACCGGCATAACCCGGTGATCTTTTCCCAGACGGCAGCATAACCTGTCGATCTTTTCCAACATAGGGTCTCCAACCCCTAGTTGATTTTAACTTTGGGCATAGGGTGTTCACTCCCTAGTATACAATAACTCTGGGTGCACAATTCCCGATTTTTCATTGCTTTAAATAATAAAGTAGCATAGATTTTGTTACAATAACTCATGGAATTTTCCTAGTGAAAACTGGGGCAGAAAATTTCGTTCGTTTGCTTTGATTTTACGCAGGTTACAATGGATTCGAGACGACTAAAAGAAGACGTCTCAATTCAGAATAAAAGAGAAGAAGAAAAGAAAAGAGTTGAACCCCAAAGTACAGAAGCGGAAAAGATGTGGACTGCTCGAGACAGATTGAAGTCACAAGCTATGCATGTCCATTCTTGATCCGAAAAAGCTGTAGAAGAATGAATTAGCACCTGCAGCCAGCAAGCATCAAGATTCAGATCAAAGTCTGCATGAAGAACGAGCCAAGACTCAAGACCAAGCTTCAGAAGACTCATAGATAGGAATCTTGTAACTCGTAGCTGATAGGCTTAGTTAGTCTTTTCTTTTTGATTTTGATGTAATAACATGACCGCGAACCGGAGCCTCGGACGGAACCTCGCTCGACTCTGCAACTCATCATTCCATCACTCTCCTTGAACTACACGCGACCTGATTCCCTTATAACTCGGGATATGTAGGTTGTCCAAAACCAGGACTCGGTCACTTCCTCCTTCCTTTTAGTTTTCTACCCTTTTAAATAAAAGTCGGGTCAAAACATGTCTTGTTGTTCTTTGTCTGAAAACTTTTCATGTTTCCAATCGAAGAGGGGTAGTTGTAGACATGTAATTTTTTACCCTCTCCGTGATTTTACACAGTATATCGTTTAAATATTTAGTTCAGGTCTAATATCATTATTTTAACTAGTTTTGACATTTTTACTTTATTTTATCGCAAAAAAAAACCATTATAAAAAATAGTTTTATTTTGTAGTCATACTATTTTACTATGATTTTTATATATAACCTTTGAAAAATACCAAAAAAAAATATATAGTTTCAACTTTAATTCTTAGTTTTGTTTTAAACACAATAGTTTATTAAAATCAATTACGAATAATTTTACATATTTATAAAATACATTATATTATTGTAGTCTTCTTAGCCCAAATTTAAAACCTAACAAGACATGGACCAAGCCCATGATTCCTAACCACATACTCCTTAACCTAGAAGACCCCTAATATAAAAAATACCTAGACATTTTTTTCTTCTTCCTCACCCCCTCATCATCTAAAAACAACAGACCTATGCCCATCATATTTTCACCATGACTTTACCCATTTCCTCCAAGAAATCCATATGAAAACCTCCATTAAAACCAGCAGTGAGCACCACTCTAATACAGCTGAAACAACATCAAAAACTCCTCAATTAAACCACCAAAAACCAGCTGTAACTGTGGCGAAAAACGCAATAAAATCCAGCCAAGAAGGGCAGCGAACCTAGCTCCGAAACAGCTGAAAATCGGTCACAATCTTCACCTTTAAACATCCACAAAATACAGCAAAGTTCAGCCAAAAAATCCATGAAAATAAGCCCCAAACCCAACTAGAATCGACCCAAAAACGTCACCCAAAAATGCAGCAGAATCAACTGCGGCCTTGCTGAAAAAACAGCCCCAAAAACTTAGCAAGGATCAGCCGCAAAACAACCCCTACTTTGCCATCCTTTAACAACCAAAAACCAGTCGAAACAACACAAAAAGTGCCTCCTAAAACCCACCTGAAACCAACTCTTTCTCAGCTACAAAACCACCTGAAACAGCAGCTCAAAACATCACGAAAACACACAAACTTGGCCGAGGTTTTGAGTCGAGCCCATCGAGGTCGCTAGTTTGGTGTTCCAGTCGAAGGTTTCATTTTCAATTTCGAGCAACCTGTATTGCGGAGGTATTTATCTGGAGTTTTTCGTCTGTTCAATCAACTATTGAAGAGAATCATTGCTTATTGAGGCGCACTTTTATTTATTTATTTGACATTTTTCGTAGCATGCTTTGCTTGTATGTTTGAGTGTGTTCTTGTCGTGATTCATTGATTGTGCTTATATGTTGGTTCACATTGATTTACTGTCTTGCTAGTAGTATATTAGAATTTAGAATTTTATTCTGTTTACTTGTTTCTTTTGTTTTGATGAAGTAGTTTGTAAAACCTCGTTGAATTTTTATGATTAGTTTGGAATATGAAGGTTCTGTCTAGACGAGTTCTAATGCAATGATGATATGGTAAAAGTTGATCAGTTTTGTTGAAAGACAAGGTGAACCAAGTTGGATAATTGAAAATAAGGTTTGGGGTTTAGGGAAAAGGACTTGGGCTGTTGGAATGACTCTGAATTAAGAGGGGTTGGTTTTTGACTGAACTTTGGCATAAGCAGATGGGCCGAAAAATGGAGCTTCGGGGAATGTTTGACAAGATAATTAGTTTGGGCCCGAGAATAATCCTTTCCAAGCCCAATAACATCACAATCATACACTTTATCCACAATAAAAATCCATAGCTTTGAACTCTCACACTTAACCTCAAACATAGGAAATTCATTAATGAACATATAGTTTGCCTTAGGCGCGATTAATAAATAAACATCGTGACTACGGGTATGACTCACATGGCATAGTCATGATTATGTAATCTACACCCGGGTGTGGCAACTCATGCCCCCGACCCTAACTTCAAACAATAATAAAATCACACGTACGAATCGCGGGTGCATTTCATGTGACGCGGTTGCGATGTGTCCAAAACAACAAGTGCACGCCATCGTGACTTGTATTAAAATAATTCTATAAATATTAAAAAGCGGCTAAAAAGTAAGAAGGCTAAAAATGCACAATAGGCTAAAATATGTAAATAATCAGATAATTTAGGCCAAATATCAATAGTTAAGCGACCGTGCTAGAACCACGGAATTCGGGAGTGCCTAACACCTTCTCCCGGGTTAACAGAATTCCTTACTCGGATTTCTGGTNCTTATTCGGATTTCTGGTTCGCAGACATTTTAAACAGAGTCAAAATTTCCTCGGTTTGGGATTTCAATAAATAAATGGTGTCCCGGAACACCGTCAAAAATCTGGTTGGCGACTCTGAAATAATAATAAGTCCCAAACCGAATAATATCACTTTAATTAGAAAAACTCCCTTATTACCCTTCATTAATCGGGGGTGGAGGAAAAAGGAGGTGTGACAGCTATGGCGACTCTGCTGGGGATCGAACCCAGAATCTCTGGTTCAGGGTTCAAGAATTCGAGCTTAGAATAACTGTTATATTTGACTTTATTATCTGAATTTACATGTTTGAACCTAATGTGCTAAATGCCGCTTTTTACCGCTTTGATATTATATGAACTGGATATAAATTGTGCTGAAACCCTCTTCTCTCTGAGTCTTCTAAATCTTCTGGGAAGCGTGCGCTTCGCATGGCTTCTTTTCTGTTAGAGTCACATCCTAATTTTAGAACGAGGTTCGGACAAGTTGCAAAGACGGTGAAGCTTCTGTATTCCCGGTACGCTGCCCCCCCCCCCTCCGGGCTCGAGTTGTCCGCTCGGGTAAGCCAGGTCTAGAGCAATAGACCCCAAGATTTAAACTTTGAATAATATAGCCTCATGTCGGATCCCTAGTAGGAATGTTTGTTGGCATCATGTGCATTTGACTTTGGGGACTCAACACAGGGGTTGGTTCTGTCTAGGACAGGTGTACCAATTTAAAAGACCATCCTGATGCATCTTACGTGCTACTTGCGTATCTGTTTATTTTGGCTTACATGTTGACTGGTTTCCAGAATGGGAAGGAAAACCAAAAAAAAAAAAAAAATCAAGAGTGAGAGGTAGGTATTTCAAAATTGCTGAAACTCTCCCGAAAAAAAAGAGAAAGAAAATAAGTGAATGTCTTCAAAAGCCATATTTTCCCGGTTCCGTCAAAACTGGCAGAACTACGCGGGTCTGATTCTCACTGGACGTGAGATATGTAGGCAAACCTCATCGGTTTCGGCCCCTATTTTAAGAAAATCCAAAAATATTTTTATATCTACTTCCTTCTTTAGAAAGTCTTTCTTTGATACCCCAATTTTAAAAAATCCAAAAATATTTTCCTTTACTTCCTTCTTTACAGAAGTCTATCTTTGAGACCCCCAATTTTCAAAAATCCAAAAATATTTTTCTTTACTTCCTTTTTTATAGAAGTCTATCTTTGAGACCCCCAATTTTCAAAAATCCAAAAATATTTTCCTTTACTTCTGTCTTTAGAAAAAATTTTTCTATGAGACCACAATTTTCAAAAATCCAAAAATATTTGAGACCCCAATTTTTTAAAAAAAAAAAAATCAAAAAAAATATTTTCCTTTAGTTCCTTCTTTAGGAGTCTTTTCTTAGGAAATTCCAAACAAATAAAAGATTAAAAAAAATATTTTAGAACCCAAAAATATTTTCTTTGTAGAAGTCTTTCATTTGAAAAAAGAAGACAAATCAAATCAAAATCCCAAAAAAATATTTTTTACCTTTTTATTTTCCACAATTTTCAAAAAACAAATTCCAAAAATATTTTCTTTACTTTCTTCTGTAGAAAGTCTTTCTTTTAGGCCCCAATTTCTAAAAAATACAAAAATATTTTCTTTTAATTTATTTAAAAAAATCCAAAAATACTTTCATTCTTCTTTAGAAGTTTTTCTTTCGAAAATTAAAAAGGAATTTGAAGATTCAAAAATATTTTCTTTAGGAGTCTTTCTTTCATAATTTTAACATAGAAGTGCAAAAATCCAATAATATTTTTCTTTCTTCTTTAGAAATTTTTCTTTCGAAATTCACCGAAAAAAAGAAAATCGAAATCAAAAAATATTTTCTTTATTCTTTATAAGTCTTTCTTTCGAAAATTAAAAACGAAAAAATTCAAATTCAAAAAAAGAGTTAGTTTATTTCCTTTATTCCTGATCTTACCGAACTACGCAAGATCTGATTCATGCGGCGTCATGATACGTAGGCAATCCCCATAGGATTCG
>ML431365.1:0-12463 GCA_005239525.1 Nicotiana knightiana
AGGAGTCAAGAAACAATTTGAAAACCCGATTCATAAGATCCATGAAAGCCGCTGGAGCATTGGCCAGTCCAAAGTACATCACCAAAAATTCGAAATGGACATTACGAGTTCTGAAGGGGCCAGAGAGGCCCGGAATACATGTTTCTTAACCAATTCCACACATAACTAGTTATTTTATGTCCTTGCACATAATTTGGTCACCTAGACAAGTCCCATATAATTCAATTACTTCAACATGTCATATACACTTCAAATAATCATTACCAATCTACTCTTCCATTAATCATTTAACCATCACATGAGTTTCACATAATTTCATTTACTCCGCGGGGTTTCACATTACTCAATTAGTCACAACATACAGAATTATGGCACAACTTGAGAAGTTACAATAGTAGAGCAATTAGGGGAAAATGGGATGCTTTCGCACAAACCTGAACATAAAATATAATTTGCTTAGAGATGACAGTTCGCACGATCAGCTAGGCAGTCAAGGAGTAGGGCATCATGCCTCAACATATTTAGAACACCCAATTTACACATACTTAGACAATTAACACGTAGCGACTGTTCCGACACCAACAAGGTGACTTTATGAAGATTAAAGTTAGCCATACATACCTGGGGTCGGAATTCCTTTTTAACTTTTACTCACAAATCACCGAACCGACTAGTACCGCCAATCTAGTTCACAATTAAACATATTCAACTCAGAATTGGAAATCATGCATAAAATTCGAACTATTTTAAGCATTTTATCGAACGCTAGGTGACCTCACTAGATTACCACCCCTTCCTTGTGAAATTTACCCCAACACTCTTCCCTTTTTACTAGATTAAGAAGTTTTACTCACATACATTCATGGATTCGACCTCCATTTTCAAGAACCATCCTATGTGTTTTATTCTTAATTAAAATCTGAGAACTTGGGGAAAATGAGGTGAAGACTTACCTCTTTGAGTGAAGAAGATGGCACTAACTCGATAGATTCCGGGCTTGAGCGACTTTGAAGAATTAATGTTTTTTTTCTGATGAAGAAGAACTTTCCCTCTCAAGAACCCTCTCTCCCTTCTCTCTTTTTTGTCTCAGAAATTAGTTAAAAATGAAGGGGAGGGGTGTTTTAATGAACTGGGGGTCGGGTTTTAAAATAAGAAAAATAGGAGCCTGTCACGACCTGAATTTCCCACCCTCGGGAGTCGTGATGGTGCCTACTAGTGGAAGCTAGGCAAGCCAAACCTTAATTACCTTTTTCATTAACACATTACCTCAATTAACAATTTTCAGCAATCACATGCAAACAATGGAATTTAATAATAAAGCGGAAGTCTTAAATTGTAGAAAAACTGAATAGAAATGCTGAAAATTCAACATAAGCCTCTACCCAAGACTGGTGTCACAATACTCACGAACTACTAAGAGTACTAAATACAATCGTCTGAAGGAAAACTTAACTGTTTGTCTCGAGTACAATGAGATAACAGACTGAAATAATAGATAGAGGAGACGCCGGGCCTGCGGACGCTTGCAGGGCTTCCTCGGTATCTCGCTGGACTGAGGGCCTGCTCCTGCACTACTGCTGTTGTCCAAGACTTGGATCTGTGCAAAAGAGCACAGAGTGCAGTATAAGCACAACCGACCCCATGTGCTGAGTAAGTGCCTAGCCTAACCTCGACGAAGTAGTGACGAGGCTAGGACCGGACTACCAAGTAAACCTTTGCAGTTCAAATATATATAAATACAACGAAAAAGAAATACATGAAGTAATCAATCAATAAAGGAAGGGGAACACGTTGTAGGGAGATAATAGTTTCATATAAGAAATCTCAAATAAAGAAAGGAACAACAAGGCCAAAATAGCAATAAGGATCAAAAATCATAACCTTGCACGACATCACCCTTCGTGCTTTTAATCTCTTCCTCACTATGCTATGTATAATGTAATAAATGTAAATCATGGCACGGCATCACCCTTCGTGCTTTTACTCTCTTTCCTCATAGTATAATCAATGAATATCTGTACGGAATAGTACATCGTACGGCACGACATCACCCTTCGTGATTTACACTTTTTCCTCACAATATCAAACAATGCACAGCATCACCCTTCGTGCTTTACACTCTTTCCTCACAATAGCAAACAATGCACGGCATCATCCTTCGTGCTTTAACACTCTTCCTCACCCAAGCAGCAATCACAAACAAAGGGCAATGGAGTAAACAGAATAGAAATAGAAATCCCGTCAAGTGAACATCAATTAAACAATTAAATCCCGACAAGGGAACAATAACAGTAATCTCAACATACAGTGCAACCACTGAGCTAATAGCCCGTCGTGCGAGCCTCCCACTGGGGGCCCGCTATGCCAAAAGTGAGAGAAAGACGGCATCACCCTTCGTGCTTTATCACTCTTCCTCAAATTAGCAAATAGTGCACGACATCACCCTTCGTGCTTTATCACTCTTCCTCACAATAGCAAACATTGCATGCAAATCGAGGCAACTAAATATGAGGTTTTCAAGGCCTCAGAAGCAAGAAATGGGTAAGAAATTAGGTGATGACCCTTTGGGTCGTCACATTCTCCACCTCTAAAAAAACCGTTCGTCCTCGAACGGAAAGAAGAAGGAAGTACCTGAGTCGGGGAATAAATGAGGGTAACGGCTCTGCATATCGTACTCGGACTCCCAGGTTGATGCCTCAAGAGGCTGACCTCTCCACTGAACACGAACAGAAGGGAAACTCTTGGATCTCAACTGACGAACCTGCCGGTCTAGAATAGCTACCGGCTCTTCCGCATAAGATAATTCCTTGTCCAACTGGACAACATTGAAGTCAAGAACATAAGATTGATCTGCAATATACCTCCGGAGCATAGATACATGAAACATCGGGTGCACAGCTGACAAACTAGGTGGCAAGGCAAGTCTATAAGCCACCTCTCCCACTTCATCAAGAATCTCAAACGGACCAATGAACCTAGGGCTAAGCTTGCCCTTCTTCCGAAATCTCATTACGCCCTTCATAGGAAACACTCGGAGCAATACTCGCTCACCAACCATGAAAGCCACATCTCAAACCTTGCGATTTGCATACCTCTTTTGCCTGGACTGAGCTGTACGAAGCTTATCCTGAATGATCCTGACCTTGTCCAAGGCCTCCTGAACCAAATCTGTACCCAACAACCGAGCCTCTCCCGGCTCAAACCATCCAACGGAGATCGACACCACCTACCATATAAAGCCTCATAAGGAGCCATCTGGATACTCGACTGGTAGCTGTTATTGTAGGCAAACTCTGCTAAAGGCAAGAACTGATCCCATNTACCGGATATCGATGCCGCCTACCATATAAAGCCTCATAAGGAGCCATCTGGATACTCGACTGGTAGGTGTCACAACACTCACGAACTACTAAGAGTACTAAATACAATCGTCTGAATGAAAACACAAATGTTTGTCTCGAGTACAATGAGATAACAGACTGAAATAATAGATCGAGGAGACGTCGGGCCTGCGGACGCTTGCAGGGCTACCTCGGTATCTCGCTAGACTAAAGGCCTGCTCCTGCACTACTGCTGCTGTCCAAGACCTGGATCTGTGCAAAAGAGCACAGAGTGCAATATCAGCACAACCGACCCCATGTAATGAGTAAGTGTCTAGCCTAACCTCGGCGAAGTAGTGACGAGGCTAGGACCGGACTACCAAGCAAACCTGTGAAGGTCGAATATATATATATACAACGAAAAAGAAATACAGGAAGTAATCAATCAATAAAGGAAGGGGAACACGTTGTGGGGAGATAACAATTTCATATAAGAAATCTCAAATAAAGAAAGGAACAACAAGGCCAAAATATCAATAAGGATCAGAAATCACAAACTTTCACGGCATCACCCTTCGTGTTTTTACTCTCTTCCTCACTATGCAATGTATAATGTAATCAATGTAAATCATGGCACGGTATCACCCTTCATACTTTTACTCTCTTTCCTCACATTATAATCAATGAATATCTGTACGTAATGGTACATCTTACAACACAACATCACCCTTCGTGCTTTACACTCTTTCCTCACAATATCAAACAATGCACGACATCACCCTTCGTGCTTTACACTCTTTCCTCACAATAGCAAACAATGCATGGAATCACCCTTCGTGCTTTAACACTCTTCCTCACCCAAAAAGCAATCACAAACAAAGGGCAAGGGAGTAAACAGAATAGAAATAGAAATCCCGGCAAGGGAACATCAATTAAACAATTAAATCACGGCAAGGGAACAATAATAGTAATCTAAACATACAGTGCATGATATCACCCTTCATGCTTTATCACTCTTCCTCATAATAGCAAACAATGCACGCAAATCGAGGTAACTAAAGATGAGGTTTTCAAGGCATCGGAAGCACGGAATGGGTAAGAAACTAGGTGATGAACCTTTGGGTCGTCATAGAGCACGACACGAAGTGCGGTCAGGAATGCGATCACATTCCTGACATGCGGTTCGCAGAATCGACCGTAGAATGGCCCTCAAGATGGGCCAACATTTAAAACACACTGTACAGGTATGCGACCACTATGCGGTCCGCATGCATGTTATGCGATCGCATAGTGCGTCGCATAACCTATCTTACCAAAATCAATGGGCAAGAATGCGACAACCATGCGGTCCGTAGAACCAACATACGATCACTTTTGGACCGCATAGTTATCTTCAAATTAGGAAGTGATTCTGCCCATGTATGCAACCATTATGCGGTCCGCATACACGTTATGTGATCGCATAGTGCGTCGCATAACGCCCAAATTTCTGAAAAATTCATCTTTCAAATTCCGGGGTACTTTTTACTGAAAAATATGTCCTTTTTAAGAATTTCTATAGTTATAACAACTTGGGGACTTATTCGGGTATTATTTTAAACGATAAATTTTACGGGTTTTTACATCATGACAGCCTTTTCGGACCATGTTATGTATGTTCATGCCATTATCTATCATTGTTGATTGTTCATAATTCATGTCTACCATTTATGTTGATCTCGTAGATAAAATGTACATTGGTGCTCGGTAGGTATGGCCCGAGTGCTAGTTATGGCCCTCCAGTTTGGGTCGTGAGACTAATGAACTTTGAGATTCCTGACCGTAAGTACTTTCTCAAAAGTAGTATTTCTTCTAGCGTACTACATTCCAATTGGAAGGTAATAAGTTCCCGTCATTGGTCTCCAACTCATATGCTCCTTTTCCAGCAATGCCTCGAACTCGATATTTTCCCTTGCAATTTGGGCTTAATTTTCCTGTATTTATCGCTTATGTTGATTGAAACATCTTGCTAAGGACAAATTACCAAATCTTGAAATATCAAATATTCACCCTTATGTTGTAATATCGCTTAATCATTTGCTTTTGTGCTACCATCTGTATCAAAGCTGCTTCCTTTCGTTCTTCATTCAAATCCAAAGTTTTTTGAAGTTATTCCTTATTGGATACATCATTTGTATGTTCAAAACTTAGTAATTGGTTCTCCTATTTCCACTTAAATTAGTGCCTCAGTACCATAAACGAGTGAAAATGGTGTTTCTCCCGTGCTTATTTTCCTGTTGTCTTTGAGGCCCATAATACTCTAGGTAGCACTTCAGGCCACCTGCCATTTGAATGTCCCAAGCGTTTCTTTATATTGTTGACAATAATTTTATTTGTCGACTCTGCTTGACCATTAGCTACGGGATGATACGGTGCTGAAGTAATCCATTTAATTTTCTATAATTTGAAAAAGTCAGTAACCTTTCTCTCACGAATTGTGGCCCGTTATCATATATTTATTTGCCTAGGAACCCCAAATCTACATATTATATTCCTCCAAAGGAAGCTCATAACATTTTTTTTCTCATACCTATTTGAAGGGACCTGCCTCCACTTACTTAGAAAAATAATTAGTTAAAACTAATAAAAATCATACCTTTCCCAGTGCTTGCAGCAGATGACCTACAATATCCATTCCCAACTTCATAAACGGCCACAGTGCGTTAATAAAATGAAGCAACTCTGCTGGTTGATGCATAATATTTGCGTACCGTTGGAACTTATCGCACAATTTTATGAAGTTTTCGGCCTCGTCTTCCATCATTGGCAAATAATACCCTGCTCTTATTAGCGTTTTCACTAGTGACCTTCCGCCAACGTGATTTCCACAATGTCCTTCATGTACCTCTTGCATCAAGTATTCAGTTTGTGAGGGTCCAAGGGACAGAGTTAAAGGTCCACCAAATATCTTTCGATACATATTGCCATCTACTAAGCAATATCAAGCTGTTTTTAGTCGCAATAGTTGGGATTTATTTATCCCCATGCATACTACAGATAATTCACAAATTCATTTCTCCAATCCCATGTTATATTTTTGAAATTTACCTCATTCTTGGTTTGATCTAGCGCTAAGTGAAATAGGTGCAACACGATTACATTTTCTGTATTTGACACATCAGCTACTAATCCCAGATTTTCTAATGCATCAACCTCCACCTTCTCCTCTCGTAGTATGTAAATTGACGCAATAATTCCCGCACTTTTTCCAGATATTATTGCATTTGTGTTTTTCTGGCCATGTAATTCTCTTGCATTTTTTTTACTACAAGTTGTGAGTCACTTTTGATTTCAACTTGATCATCCCCATCTCTTTTGCAAGTTCCAAACCTGCAATCATTGCGTCATATTTGGCTTCATTATTAGTTATTGTGTAACATTTTATTATTTGCCTAATAATTTCTCCCGAAGGCTAAATTAAGACAATCCCAAACTTGCCCTTTTTATATTTGAGGATCCATCAGTGTATAATGTCCAAGTCCACACATTAGATCCGATAAATATCCGTACCTTATTTTCAACTTTGAGAAAGTAATCTCGAACTTAAATCTTCTACTACTTGTGACTTTATCACAATTCGGGCTTGATAAACAATATCATATTCACTAAGTTCTATTGCCCATTAAGCTACTCTTCCTAATATCTTATGTTTATGTAAATTATTCCTTAACGTTAAAGTAGATACGATAGAAATAAGATAACATTGAAAATAGGGTTGTAACTTACTTGATGCCATTATTAACGCTAGTGCTAATTTTTCTATATGGGAATATCGTATCTCAACATCCATCGAAGATTTACTACCATAGTAAATTGGAGATTGCATACCTTTTTCTTATTGCACCAATAACGTGCTTACTGCTGCTTCTGATACGGCTAAGTAGATGAGTAATCTCTCTCCATCCCTTGGCTTTGACAATAAAGGTAGTTTTGGCAGATATGCTTACAAATATTTCAAAGCTGGTTGACAGTCATCAGCCCATTCAAATTGATTTTATTTTTTCAATAATGATAAGAATTTAAAACATTTATTTGAAGAATATGAATCTCCCCAGAGCTTCTACTCTCCCTGTTAATCTTTGTACTTTCTAAGAAGAGATTGTCTTTTAGATGATAAGAAGTCCATCCATTTGGTCTCAAATGATACAAGGGTGTATAAGAGTGGTTAACAAGCATTAGAAGTTAAACGAATCAAAGATGTTATAACCCGTTATTTTGGGTAAACCTAGAAGTGCTTAATATACTAAAGAGGTCATGTTTTAAGGTATTTGAATCATATAATATCCGTATTATAAGTCTTGAGGTCAAATAAGTTATGAAACAAAAGTCGTCAAAAGTTGTCGTAACGTACATTCATAATTTTACTTAAACTTTAGGTCAAATGTTACTAAGCTTTTATCCCAGTTTACTTGGAATGACGGAGTGATCTACCCACAAAATTTAAGATCTATGAGTATAGTTTCCAACGCATTAAATAGTTATTCGATATAAAATCGGAGTAGGGAGATAATCACATTTTTGCGAGACTGTGCAAGAAGCTCTGGTTGGGATCCACTTGAGACGGCTGCCGACCTTACTTTTTTTTTTTTAAATGATGTTTCAGCCTCATTTAGGGTTATTTCTCACCCAAAATTCGTCCAAAAAGATCGCCAAAACCTATCTAACATATATCCAAGATCCAAGAACCAAATTCAAGGGAAATCAATTCAAATCATCATCGAAGTTGTTAAAGACTACAAGAAAATGCTTGTATGATGTTGTGGTGTGATTGAGGGCTATTGTGAGCTAAGTTGAGACAGGATTTCAACTTTTAGATGCTTTCTAAGGTATGTATGCCATATTCTTTATTGTTACTAAAGTTAATCTTGTGTCGGTTGTGTTGTTCGAGTGAGAAACCATAAGATAGCACTTCAAAGAACATGGGATATGATTATCTTTTTGGTTTGACTGTTTTGTGGCTAAATATATGTTTTGTAGTTTTTGGAAATTATAAGAAATAATTTGATAATGTTGTGTCTTCTGTTTTTAAGCTTTTCTAGGTGTTAATTAAGTTGATTGAAGAAGAAAACATGAAAAACAAGTGATTGATGATAAAAGTTAAGGTGCTAGGCACATGGAGCAGTTTTGGAAGGCATTTTGTGGATGTTTTGAACTTGGAATCATATTATACATATAAGTATGATGTTTTTCAGATTGTAAACTAATTTATGGAATAAAAGTTGGATTCAATTTATATTTTTTTATTAGAAAAAACAAGTTTGACGCTCAATATGATTGTTAAGATAATCGGAGAAGCTCATATTGGATTATATTGTTGTTGTTGTTGCTATTGTTGATGTTGTTTAGGCTGTTTGGTGATTGTTTTAACTTGTGGTATGTCAAAAAAATAAGGGAGGTTCTCTCCTTTTCATTGTAAAATAGGTTACAGGTTATATATACTAGTTACGACGCTTAAACGATAACGATAGTATCATTTCTCTTTTTGTAGACTAGGGAGCCATGCGAGTTGCATAGCTTGAAGTTGGGCAGTATATACAAGGTATGTGAGGCTATCTATTAATTTATTTTTCACGACTCTGATTGTACATAACGTATCGAATGATCTTCCAAAGATACTTCACTCTTAGAAGCTAGAAGTACCCACATTGTTTCCCTTCTTATGGAAAGATTGATGTTGATGTTGCTCCTCTTATTCTTATGTATCAAATGTTGTTGGTATTTACTGATTCCTATAATATTCATGATGATGAATTAGGTCTAATAACGTATACGGAGGTTACCGACCTTACGTCACTTCGAAAAGTTTACAACGTGATCCCATGAGCCCAGCATGCACAACACACACACACACACACACACACACACACACACATATATATATATATATGTATGTATGTCTCTAACATAACCACTGATTAGTTGGGTTTCACCAAGCTTCACGTAGCCAGGTACGATTCTACCGAGCCTTATGATGGAAGGGTACGTTTTTACCGAGTCCTCTTCGAGGCCGAGTATGATATGATGATGAGTTTTCCCACAGAGGCGTATGTTTTTAAAGGTATATGAATACATACATATATATATACACACACGCACACACACACACATACACACACATACACACACACACACACACACATATATATATATATATATACACACATATATATTTTTTTACATGCATTTCATTTCAGTCTCCCTCAGGGGCACTTGGATGTTAGAGGTTGTATATTTTATATCTCTCTTTACATTACTATTCTTATTTATGCTTCTTGCCTTACATACTCATTACTTTATTCGTACTGATTCCCTTTTCTTTTTGGATGCTGCATGTTGTGCTACAGGTCCTGATAGATAGGTAGACAAAGCCCCCCACCACAGTAGGCTGCGCGGTTCAACGGTTATTGCCAAGATCCCTTCTCTGGACTTGCCGTGTTCTTGATATAAATTTTTGTTATAGACATAATGGGTATGTCGCGGCCCTGTTCCGACAATGTTGCAACACTTATGTTACTTTAGAGGCTCATATACAGGTGTTTCATTAGAGGCTCATAGACAGGTGTCGACTCATCTATAGTTTGGATAGCCTTGTCGGTTGATTTTTGTTCTATAGTCTCTCATGGAACATTGTCGACTCGTACCTTATATATAGCTTCATGACAACCTTTTTGGCCCATGTTATGTATGTTCATGCCATTATCTATATTGTTGATTGTTCATAATTCACGTCTACCATTTATGTTGATCGCGCAGATAAAATGTACATTGGTGCTCGGTAGGTATGGCCGAGTGCTAGTTATGGCCCTCCAGTCTGGGTCGGGAGAGTAATGAACTTTGAGATTCCTAACCGTGAGTACTTTATCAAAAGTAGTATTTCTTCTAGTGTACTGCATTCCAATTGGAAGGTAATAATTTCCCGTCCATGGCCTCCAACTCATATGCTCCTTTTCCAACAATGCCTCGAACTTGATATTTTCCCTTCCAATTTGGGCTTAATTTTCCTGAATTTACTGCTTGTGTTGATTGAACATCTTTCTAACGACAAAGTACCAAATCTTGAAATATCGAATATTCACCCTTCTGTTGTAATATCGCTCAATCATTTGCTTTTGTGCTACCATCTGTATCAAAGTTGCTTCCTTTTGTTCTTCTTTCCACTCCAAATTTTTACGAAGTTCTTCCTTATTGGATATATCATTTGTATGTTCAAACCTTAGTGCCGTAATACCATAAACAAGTGAAAATGGTGTTTCTCCCGTGCTTATTTTCCTGTTGTCTTGGAGGCCTATAATACTTCTGGTAGCACTTCAGGCCACCTGCCTTTTGAATGTCCCAAACGTTTCTTTATATTGTTGACAATAATTTTATTTGTCGACTCTGCTTGACCATTAGCTACGGGATGATACGGTGCTGAAGTAATCCATTTAATTTTCCATCATTTTGAAAAAGTCAGTAACCTTTGCTCCCGCGAATTGTGGCCCGTTATCACATAATTATTTGCCTAGGAACCCCAAATTTACATATTATATTCCTCCAAAGGAAGCTCATAACATTTTTTTTCTCATACCTATTTGAGGGCATCTGCCTCCATTCACATTGAAAAGTAATCAGTTAAAATTAATAAAAATCATACCTTTCCTGGTGCTTGCGGCAGATGACCTACAATATCCATTCCTAACTTCATAAACAGTCATAGTGCAGTAATCAAATGAAGCAACTCTGCTGGTTGATGCATAATATTTGCGTACCATTGGAACTTATCGCACAATTTTATGAAGTTTTCCGCCTCGTCTTCCACTGCTCTTATTAGCGTTTTCAATAGCGACCTTCCACCAACGTGATTTCCACAATGCCCTTCATGTACCTCTTGCATCAAGTATTCAGTTTGAGTCCAAGGCACCGAGTTAAAGGTCCACCAAATATCTTTCGGTACAAATTGCCTTCTACTAAGCAATATCAACCTGCTTTTAGTCGCAATAGTTGGGATTTATTTTATCCCCATGCATACTACATATAATTCACAAATTCATTTCTCCAATCCCATGTTATACTTTTGAAATTTACCTCATTCTTGGTTTGATCTAGTGGTGAGTGAAATAGATGCAGCACGATTACATTTTCCTTATTTGACACATCAGCTACTAATCCAGATTTTCTAATGCATCAAACTCCACCTTCTCCTCTCGTAGTATGTAAATTGACGCAATAATTCCCATTTTTTCCCAGATATTATTGCATTTGTGTTTTTCTGGCTATGTAGTTCCCTTGCATTTGATTTACCACAAGTTGTGAGTCGCTTTTGATTTCAACTTGATCATCCCCATCTCTTTTGCAAATTCCAAACCTGCAATCACTGCCTCATATTTGGCTTCATTATTAGTTTTTGGGTAACATTTTATTATTTGCCTAATAATTTCTCCCGAAGGCGAAATTAAGACAATCCCAAACTTGCCCTTTTTACATTTGAGGATCCATCAGTGTATAATTGTCACGACACCAACTCCTAAACCGGTCGTGATGGCGCCTATCGTGGAACTAGCCTAGTCAACTATCAAATATTTACAGTTTCTTTCCGAAATACCAACTCATTTTCAACATTTCATAAACGTATATAAAATTACTGAATCAATTAAGAAAAACAAATAGCTAAACAGTCTAAAACCATCCCCAAGATCCGGAGTCAACATGTCCTGAGCATCTAAGGAATATGCCAAAAAGTCTACTAATATAATACAAAACCTCAGAACGAAGAACTAGGTGCAAAATAAGAAAGGGAAAACAGAGATGCTGCGGACGCTGAACAACTATCTCTATGTCCCGACTCTGGCTCCACACGGAAATAGATGACTAACGCTCGGTATCAGCATCTGTATCTGCACACAGAGGTGGAGGGAGTAATGTGAGTACGCCAACTCAGTAGTAATGGAAATAAAGCAAGTATAAGCAGTAAGAAACATATAAAATCAAATCATCAGTTCACAATAAGCATAGCCTTTCTTTCCAATTGTATATACATATATATATATATGAAATCAACATGACTTAAAAGCCAACTTCAGTAAAATCCTTTGAAAAATGTGTTTTCCAACAATTTCAGAAATAAA